>CM060921.1:784111783-784326783 GCA_030737875.1 Allium sativum
AAAACATGGTAAGTCCATTTTTGTAGTGGCCCGTAAATCCGTACCAATTTGAGCTGACTAATATCCTACACATTCAACTCAAAGTGCACGAAAATACAGATCATTAATAGAAAGAAATAAGAGGATGAGAAAGATAAGATAGAACTAATAGGGTAGAAGAGAAGAAGAACATAACTGAAAAGAATCAGAGTAAATATGAAACTCACAGCGGAACAATAAAATATATTATATAACAAGATTTCGAAATACAAAACTGTATTGTATATACATACCATTATCATAGTACAACTCATATACATCACAGCAGAAATAATCTCTAAATAACTAATGGTGAAGCTTCCTACTTTTGATCTCCGCCAAGTGAATCTGTAAAATCCTGAAACACTTGACTGCTCGTACAAATTTGGGCACCCAAGAGTTTAGGAAAAACATAAACAAATAAACTCTAGGTCAGTCATGGGACTGGTGTGAGTAAATTCCAACCATATTGTTTAACTTTGAAAACCCTTTCGAAACAAAAGGATAATAGTAAGACCGGCCCACACATAAACATGGACGGTTTTTACCTTACTATAACCCAAAATACTTTGATATTAAACTCCAGTGATATTATAATAATGTCTAATCAATTAAATAACCAAGTAGCAGAACGCTTGCATCTCATTCTCCACATATATATAGTATAAAATCATAAACCGCAAGGCTCATATTGGGAATTGGATTCCAACAGACAAGGTATGGGAGCACCTACCAATCATTGTACTCTAGAGGATATACACAGGGGTTCAACAAGAACGTCTTGCAACCCGGCCACACATGACCGCCCACTCATTTAGCTTGAGTGTAGCGAATATATTATCACCCACGGTTGTTGGCCATCCAACCGTCATCCGGAGATACAGAGTCGAAAAGAAGAACAAATATGAATTTTCTCTAGATCGGTAACAATACACCCTGCTTTGGTATGACCTAACTAGCCATGCTGCCTAGCCCAACTTTTGTTACTTCCTGGTTGTGAGGCTAGAGGATACGTCCGTCTTCAGAACATCTGATCACCATTCACTTTGAATGCCACATCATCAAACCCGTCAATTCACTAATCGATTCCCAAACATATCACGGGTACAAAAAGCTAAGAGGAACAAATTCCTCCGCCACCAGACGTAATACCTTTAAGAGATCAACAGTATGTGATTTGTTAGGTATACTCTATCAGACACTCGTCCATACAAGTTGTCCTGGGACTGGACAAACAGAAAGCACCATTCTAAAGCAGGACGACCCTTGCATTTCACTCCGTCTTCAATTTTCTTCAGCATAATATAATTCGCAGCACTTATGACTATACGGAGTAGTTTTCGGCTAATAATTCCAATCGGTCGCTCCATATCGACAACGATGGTCAATTCACTTTGATAGTCAGTTATTTAACTATCGAAGTAAAAACAAACATCCATTCAAATGTACACCCAAACATCACACAAACACTAGCCATACTTTCTTCCTAGTTTTCCATATTTTTATAAACTCTTCTTTATTTCCCTTTTATAAGTAATGCCATACGCTGCTGTATTCCCTTTTATAACTACTGAAAAACACTGCCATATTTTCATTTATAACTAATGCAATACGCTGTTATATTCTCCTTTATAACTATTGCAATACGCTACCATATTTTCCTTTATAACTAATGCAATATGCTGCTTTATTTTCCTTTATAACTAAGGCAATACGCTGTCATATTCCCATTTCATTTGATAAACTCTGCTTCTAAGTCAGGTTCTTATAAAATCAATATCAAGTTTATAACTAATATTGATTTCATACTCTATTATAATTTATTGGTTTAAAACTAAATATTAACTATCCTATCAATTTCTTAAATATACACTATACAATTTATAATAATAGATTATTTACACACAATTCGATACAGTTGAATTGAAATTATATATCTATTTGGATTTTATTTTATTCCCATTTCGAACATAATAAAATCTATCGTTTTCTTACCACTTCTCTTTTATTTTTCATTCTTGAATTTCCACTTCCAAATTATTTAGTAATAATGATTTTATCTTATTTATAAACTCCGTTTATAAATCAAAGTGTTCATTCTTGTATAAATAAAACAAGCTATTATATTCCAATTCAATTTCCATTTAAAAAAATAGATTTTTCCTTTCCCAAAATCCTAAATTCATTTGCGTTCCCACCAAATATAATTTATGGTATTTAAATGCCAGTTATTTCAGAGCCAGTGTAACCAATATAAATAACAGATTTTCTATCACATCAGCTAATGCAATATATGAAAACAACAAATATGATTATTTCAACCAATTCATCAACAATTCATCCAAACAACCATCACGCATCATTTAATCACTATTTATCAATATTAAATAACGATTATAATATTATAAAAAGGATCAGAGTTAGTGAGTTTACTCACCTTGCACGTTAACCTTTAAATAACGATTTGCGTCAATTGATTAAATCCAGCGTTCTGTTTTGCCACAAATTCAGACGTGCTCCAAGCAGTTCCAAGTTGACTTCATCGCGTTGCCTACGTCAATATGATAATGTCGGATCATTTCTTGTATCGGCCCATCATCTTTATACCTGCTCCATTTGAACAGTGTTTTCTTCCATCATTTTGTTTCTCTTTAAAACCAAAGTTGCCTGCTCGTGTTATTTCCGGTGCTGACTCATAACTCCTTAGGCAGACAAAGCCCAGACACAAATGCAACGCCGCCGATATAAATTGCATATGCGCCCCTTTTCATCTGCGTCTTCTAACTTTAGTTTCCAGCGTTCATTTCACCATTCCATTTTTGAAATTCAAATCCATACTTCACGCCTCATTCTTCACTTTATACACTTAAGCTCCTGTAATGACCCGCATTGGCAGAGGTATTATAATTAATTTATTTAATTATTGAAATGGTGATCAAGAGAATTTAATGGTCATGGAATTAAATAATGGTGAATATTTAATTAAAATAATAAATTAAATAATATATTTAATTCTGAAATAATCAAAATTGGCTGAAATGGCGATATGGTGTGAACTGGATCATCTGTGACATTAAATTCAGTTTAGAATTTGAGGTAGAATAATGAATATATTATTTGAACGATAGTTTGAATGTATAATTTATAATATAATTATAATCGAGCTCGAAATGGCGCCGTAGTTCGCTATTTGGCGATTTGAACTTCAACTGAATGTACATGGTTCGTTTTAAGCCGGATTTTTGTGAAACAAGAAAACGTTAGGAGCTGGTGGAGTATATCTTTCTAGTGGAAGAGAAAAATCAGGATTTCATTGTGTAGATTTTGATTTACGGCTAAATCAAATTTTAGAAAAGTCGCTATGAAATTCGTATATAATTCATAACGCTTTATATACGTTATAAAAGGGAATTTCAATATAAATTGGAATTCGATTCAACCTGGACTTGGAATATCGAACATATAATTATTCTGGAGCTGTATGCTATTCCACTGTGAATATATACGATAATATAAATTTATTTATATTTAATTTAATTATATTTAAATATATTTATATATTTAAATGGGTCATTCAGAGCTTTAAAAATAGCCAGTTTTTCATACAACCTCAGAATTCGACGAAACCAATTTTGTTGAATTCGTAATGTCAAATTATTGCTAGATTTCAATTTCCGTGATTTTTAGAGTCACTGTGTGGTCATACGGATTTTTAGAGTGAGAAACAGTAAGTATTTCGACGGTTAAAAATATGTTGTGTGAGCATACGAAGTCGGAATTCGACGAAACCATTTTCGTTGGGACCGTAATATCGAACTGTAGCTGCATGTCCATTTTCGTGATTTTTAGGTATCATGTGTGATTATAGGAATTTATAACAATGAATTTCTATAGCGTTTGCTTAAAAATAAATTAAATAATCAATAAAAAATATCCAAAAAATATCTAGATATTTTCTTTTCCCAATAAATATCTATCTCTTACCATTCCTATGATCCTTCTTCAGATCGTGAGTTTTTAAAATTCATAGGAATTTAAATACGAACCCTAAAATCATGGGATTAATATACTTGTGATCTGCGAATGATACTCTTCCTCTCTGTACAGTTTTCGAGGTATTCGAACCTTGTTTTGGTTTGCTGAAATTTTCCAGCGTTGGGCTTTATGCTAGGGTTGATCGATGCAAGCCATTTAGGCACCAATGGTTGATTTCGAGCTTGTCAGTGAACTGAGGAGGTGAAATGGCACCTGTGTGAAAAATCTGGATGGATTTGGTGTCAAATGATGTCGTGGTTGTCTCAGGGGGGACGACGGAATTCAAGTAGACGCGACGGGTAGGATGGCTTCGAGATGAACTTCACGGGGTGGAGGAGGAAGAGAATCGAAAGGAGGAGATCTCCGTGATTTTTATTTTGAATTTCATGAAGAAGAAATGGTAGAACGTTGGGGGGGGAGGATTTGAGGACTATCGAACGGAAAGGAGGACTGGGAGCGACAGAAGTGGATTTGGGGAAGATGTAATTAAGGAGCGGACGGGTTGGGCTAAAGTTAAAAGGGTGAGAGGCCCAATTATAAATCTTTAGTGAAATTTAGTCTTATATTTTAATTTAAATAAAGATTGAACTTGTAATCGCTATATCTCGGTCATATGAAATCAGAATCACGAACCGTCAGTCACATTAGGACCGTATGGACGAGAGCTTCACAATGAAGCTGACTGGGAGTGGATTGGGGTTCATTACAATTTATGGCAAAATAAATTGTCCATCTGAATCAACGACAATTATCGTTATTAACGATGATAGTCCAATGTGAGTAAATCTCAAAAACTTTGAATAGTTTTTAATTTCATGTTGTATTTTTAGAACTGTTGGATATTGGCTGATAGACTGTGTGTTGACTGTTTGATTGAACTGCTAGTCAGTTAGTTGAATTTCTATATTGATTCTGTTTAACAGAATATATCATATGGAACTGAAATTGATGTTATCTATATTGTTTAACATCTGTGGTGCAGGGAAAACAGGTTAGAGGAATCCAGCTGGATTCCTCAATATTTATTTTACTGTGATTCATATATTGTGATATATAATCTGTTGTTGATTATGTGTGTTTAGACGATATTTATCGTTGTTATTTGGTATGTTAAATACCATAAGAAATACTGGATGTGGGAAAGGGATTTTCAAAGTGTATTTTGAAAATGAATCTTTTATATAAAATCGATGGATTTTATATAGGAAAGGAAAAGGATTTTTATAAAAGAGAATAATTATAAAATCGAAGGATAAGTTATAATAAAAGGAAACATTTATTTGTTAAAAAAATAGGATAGATAAAAGGAATATTTAATTGTTAAATAAATAGAATTATTAAAAGGGAGTATTTATTCAAGGAATAAATAAATCAAATGAGTTAGTAAAACAAGATTTGTCAAATGAGTTAGTTAAACCAGATTTGTCAAATGAGTTAGTTAAACCCAATTGTCAAATGAGTTAGTCAAACCAAGTTAAATGAGTTGATCAAACCAAGTTGATCGAGTTAGTTAAACTAGTTAACCCAAAGGAGTTAAATCGATTAGGGTTGACCAGTCATAGTTAATCAGTTAGAGTTAACTAGTTATAGTTAGAGTAAATTAGTTAGAGTTAGAGTAAATCAGTTAGAGTTATCCAAATGGAGTTAAACGAGTAGAGTTATCGAATATAGTATACTCGAGAGAAGAGTAATCAAATATTGGTTATTCGAAGTGAGTTAATCCAATATTGGTTATTCGAGTAGATTAATCGAATATTGGTTATTCGAAGTGAGTTAATCGAGTATTGGTTATTTGAAGCGGGTTAATCGAATATTGGTTATTTGAAAGGGGAGTTATCAAACCTAGTAGAGTTAAAGGAGTTAGTCGAATCTAGTTTATTCGAATAGAAGTAAAGGAGTTAATCGAATCTAGTTTATTCGAATAGAAGTAAAGGAGTTAATCGAATATAGTTTATTCGAATGGAGGAGTTTTTGAATATAGTTTATTCGAAAGGAGTTAAGGGGGAAAAAGTTAATAGATTAGAGTTAAATCAAATAGAGTTGACCCAATAGAGTTGACCCAATAAAGTTGATCCAATAGAGTTAATCCAAAGGAGTAAATCGAATAGGGATAAGTGAAAAGAGTTAATCGTGTTGTATATAACGGTGTTGTATACACAATTATATGATTTTTGTTTGATGATAACAACCAAACATATTTCTATTATAAATGTGTTTGGTACCGTACTGTTATATATATACATCACAACAATGAATATAATATTTATATTTAAATAAAATACGACTGTACAGAAATTCAAATATTAACACAGTATTTTATTTAAATAGAATTTTTTATTTCAATATTCAAACAGTACAAATTTTATACTCCACTATTTGTACATCTCAGCATTGCAATACGTTTCACACTCACAGTTTCTCATTCAACACTCATACACAGTTTACACTCAGTTGTACATTTTCATCTATACATACACTGTTACAAACACTCTTTAACTGACACTGTTCTTGACTTCATTCTTCAGTCTTCACTTCGCTGTCAGTCCAGTCATCATCTTCATACCTGTCACAATGAAACACACACACAGTACACTGCAATAGAATTGAAACAGAATATATGCGAATATAAATTTTATTTTTAAAAATTTTATTTGCCTCAGTTTTCTGGTGTGTTTCTCATCATTTTTCATGACTTGATCTGTTATATGAATATAGCACTAGCACGATACATGTATACACATACATGTGTATGTATATACACATATTTCAGTGCAGGGACAGGAAAACACGTCTGATGGCTACATGTACACACGTGCATGTATATACACGTGTGCACTGCCTCGCCAATCAGTGTGCAACTGAGGAGTAGCCACAAGGACCTGCTCAACTCAGTGCAACATAGTCAACAAAGCCAAAATGTTGTCAAGCAGATGTCAGCATGAGTACAACACAGCAAGTCAATTTCAAGTAGCATGGTGGAGCAAGTACATGATTACATGGCACAAATCAAGAACTAAATACAAAGCGCAACAAAAAAGCAGTAATGCAAATGTGCCATGAATGGAGCAATGAAACTTGGTAGCATGGTTCATTTGTTATTTGCAAAGAAGTGAAATCAGCAAATATTTTGATTCACGAATGGTGCAGCATATGTATGAACAAGCAGGAAGATTGCAAATGAATAATGCCAACAAATGTGTCGAGCACAACACAGCATATTCATATGTACAAGGTCATGGGTCCAATGTGATGATGCTCAACATCAATGGCCAAGCACCGTGACATATCAGTGGTAATCAAAGTCAAGAAGCACGTATATATGATTCAGCACAAGAGAGCAAATTCAAGGCATGTTCAAGTTCATAAGCAAGTCGAGCATGGTATAAACATGACGAAGCTACAGCAAATAATAACAGCATGGACCAAGGATTGTCATGTGCCAATTAAATGGGTGGTACAGCATACTGAAAGCATGGTCAAGCAAAATGTCAAAAGCAACACAACAGCGGTGAATGATTCCAACATGCAAGTAAACTCATCCAAGTTCTCACATGACAACACAGATTGGTTCAGATTCAAGAAGGTGCAGCTAGCACATACACAGTAAAAGGCAACAGCAATGTATGGTGTTGCTGCATAACTCATATGGCACAAGTACAAATGAAGTGTCGAGCTCAATGTTATAGCAGCATAAAATTGGCCGAGCACAGTTCAGCATGGTATAAGTGCACTAGCAATAAGTAAAAACACAATGGTGCATACATATACAGGGGGCAGTGTAACTTGGGTATGGTGAAATAATGGAGCAGCATACATACAGCAAAAATGGAATGTTCACAAGTATTTACACCTCAGCATGCAAGAAGAACAAGGTGCAAGTTCATAGGTGAATGACACAGTGGCAATGCAATCAAGCAGCAGCTCTTGATCAAATGCAAATGGGAAGTGGATACACAAAAATGGTGTACACAAATATGACAAAGCATTTTTGTCAAAGTCTCAAATGTACAAACAAGGAGCCAAAGTGTAAGCAACTCATTTTGGGAAACAACATTTACAAGCAACTCAGACCTTGGCAAGTTTTTTAATTTCCAGTTTTCATATCCACATTAAGTTGCAAGAATCATTTGTTCCAGAAAATTAGCATATGTGTTTTTAAGGCAACAATAAATTCCAGATATGCTCAACACTTTTTTTAAAAGAGTCAAGAATTTGATTTCCAGAAATGTATTCAATCACTGTGCAGATTTGGTAAAGGGAAAATCACAGATTAAATCAAGTTCACAATGGTTTAAATACATATCCAGATTTATCATTTAAATCGAGTGATTCAATCATGGAAATCACGATTACACAAGGGATTACTCATAGCCACAAATAATTGTTTCCAGCTGTGCATCAAAGTCAAGGAATTCAAACAAGAAATCACGCAAGGGCATATTCAGATGTTCAGATTTACTCAATTTTAATAAATAGCAAGGGATTTCATTCAAAGCATCTCAATCAGGTTCCAGATGTGCCACAAACCAGTTTTTTTTAAGTCAAAGGAAACTTTCAAATCGAGGCAACATATTTCATCAATTAAATAGAAGAAAGTCAAAAAGGGAAACCCGCAAAAATTCATTCAATCAGAATTTATCAGCAAACATAAAAGGAGAAACCGCAATCAGTCAAGCCACATATTTCGAAATCAGAGTTAGGGTTTCGATTACCCTATATATTTTCTACACACAGATTCATCACAGGCATTCGAAAGAAAAAAACACGATTAAATTCAAGGAACAGAGAATCAAAATATTCAAATTCACTCACAGTTTCCTGAAGCGTTTCGATTGAGAGAAAGAGAATCCCAAATCCGTCCACCAAATCAGAGAATATTCAGTCGAAGATTCAAGCTACTCAAGATTAAAGGGACACGCAACTTCATCAAGCAACCGATCGATTTAGGGAGAAAGCTGAAACCCTAGTTTTGGATTCCACCGCCGCCATTTTTTTATCTCCAGAGCAAAAGCAAAAGTGATTGGGCAAATGAACAAATGGGCCGGCCAGAATAAAAAGGGGCTTTGGATTTGTTTAAAGGGAATGACCCCTTATATTTAAAACTCCTCTATTTATTTTATTAAGGGTTTCTTTTGATTTTATTTTTGTTGTAATTTTTCAATTTCTTTCGTAATCAAACGAACAGTTTCTAGCATCTGTAAAATACTAGGAAATCAGTCGGGGTGTGACTGACAGTTGACAGAGTCTGTAAAATCTGGTTTACTGGTTACGGGGTCGTAAACAGGGGAATATGATCGAGGGGATATCGATCAGTCTATGGTTTTGAGCGTAGGGTTAGAATAGGAGCAGGGTTTGCAAGTGTACATGGTCTTGTATGCGGGATCTGTTCTATCACCTAGTAGAAACCTTAGAAATGCAGCAGTAGGCAGGGTTTTGCCGAAGCTGGGTATATCTGTGTGTGATTTATTTTCTGCTCTTTTATTTCTACTGCATTCTGTAATCTGTTTATTTTTTAATATCCTATCAGTTATTCAATTCAGTTAAAAACTGTGATAAACCCTATTCACCCCCCCCCCCCCCCCCTCTAGGGTTAATCTAGATCCAACAAGTGGTATCAGAGCGGGTTATTTCATTAACTCTAGAGATGGTGTTCCCTAGTTGTCAACCGATAGAGAGTCAGTCCAGCTCATCTCCAACAATTTTTGATGGAACAGATTTTTTAAACTGGAAATCCAAAATGGAATTTTATTTAAAATCTGTTAATATTAAATGTTGGGATGTTGTTATCAATGGGTACGATATGGTAGATAAAGTTTTTAATTCTCGTGCTACACATATTCTTTATTCTCATCTTGATGATAATCAATACAGTCTGATTTCCCATCGTTTAACTGCACAGGAAATTTGGACAGCTCTCAATACGAAGTATGGTCAAATTGACAACTCCAGCTCAAAACCCCAGATTGTCAACTCAGATTCAGAATTCTGTTTAACAGGATTTACAAATGAGAATTCAGAAGGATCAGATGATGGAGAATCAACGGATGCTAAAGTTGAAAATTTATCATACGAAGATTTGGTTTATATGTGTGTTGATTTAACTAAATCTGTTGATAAACTCAAATCTAAAAACAAAACCCTAAAATCTAGGAATTCTGAGTTGACCAGCAAAATTGATGATTTGGAATCACAGCGTGAATATTCTAAAATCCTTTCAGATTCAGATTGTAAAAATTGTTTGAAATTGAAAACCAATCTTGTTAATCTCAATAAAAATATTCAAAAGTTTGAAGATGAAATTTTGATCTTAAAAGCAAACAAGATTGAGTTATCAAATTTGAACAATCATCTGCAAAAGGAATTTGAAATTTTTAAAACTAATATTCATTCCAAACTTGAAATTGCAGAAAAGGAAAATTTGTTGAAATCGAATTCGATTTTGAAAGAACTTGAAAACGAGATTGAAAATTTCAAGAAATCTGAGTCTGAAAGTCGAAAACATTTTGAGTCTGAGATTGCTGAGTCCCAAACCAAAATAAAGTTACTCAATGATGAAAATTTGGTTTTGAAATCTGATTTTGAAAGATGTGAGATCACTAAAAATCGTTGTTCAGATTTATTGGAAGAAAATGGTGATCTTAAAACTGAAATTCAACAACTTGAAACAATCTTGTCTAATTTTTCAAACGGTGAAAAATCTTTGAATATGTTGTTGAAAAACCAATTTTCTGTTCAAAATAAACGTGGACTTGGGTTTGAGAAAAATAATGTTTTTGAAAGACGAATTTCGAATGATTTGAAAAATCCCTCAAACAACCTTGAAAAGAATCAATTTAAAAATTTGAACTCTTATAATTTCAAAGGTTTTTTGAGTCAAAATCAAAATGAGAAATTGTTTTATAATAATCCTTCTAAACAATCCTGGATCCCAAAAGGAAATAAACCAAACTTCGTGAAATTCAAACAGATTTGGGTTCCTAAGGGTACAAAGGTTTATTCTGATGGTTTGTTATATAAACAGGTTTGGGTACCAAAACGAACAAATACAACTGTGAGTGGTTTTACTGCTTTTGTTAGACCACTCAATCCTCTAAACAGTTAGCTACCAAAGGAGGCTGAGGAACAACTGTGCTGAAAAGAGAAACTGATTCAAACTGCTTCACATCATTGAATCATCTATTGTTCTTTAGCAAAGTCTGATGGGTTAGAGATCCACAACGTTTTCTGTGAATCAGGTACGATTTCTGACCTCAACCTTGTAAATATTTTTTTATTGGTTATTTCTGCTTCTTCTACCCCTTTCTATTTTATTTTCTTCTATTTGTCTTTATTTGATTTGTCACTTCCATATCTCTTTGTTTATTCTGTGCTCCTTAAACTTCCAGTTGCAGAATTAATGATTTTTTGGAAATTTGCCTTACTTGTATAAAATCATCATGTGTTAATTATTTCCATATCCTGAATTTGAACTTGTATATATCTGCAATTGTTTTGAAGTTTATTTTCTGATTTTTGAATCCATAACAGTGTTGATGCATTCATATCATATCTTGAACACTGTTAACTAGAATTCTAAATTTTTGAAGATCTGAATAATTGATGAAATTTCACACACTTATACGATTTTGAGTCCCTTCCAATTCATTTTTGGAAACGCTTAAAGTTTTATACTCATTACAGCACTGTTACTTCTCAGTTGTGATAATCTCATTAATTTTTAGATTGGCTTGATTATTTCTGACTTGAAAAATATTTGGGTTAAATCAGTGATACATCTAGAATTTCATCCTTATTCATGATTATTATGGTTGAAATTTGTTTAGTTTGAAATCATCTGAAATTCCTGATATTTTGAATCTCACACACCACTTAAATCTGAAATTATTAACCTTGTGTGACTGATTCATTATATCTCAAAATTTGACATTGATTCAAATGATTTCAAATAAATTAATTTTATTCTTTGGATCATGAATATCTCACAAAATTGATGTAGATGATCTGAAATTTCTTGAGGACTTGTCAGAAAATTCTTGTGAAAATTCTTTGAAAATCCGGTCTTGAATTTCTCTGTTATTTCATGGTTATGATTTAAGTATTTGTTTGTTTAAAATCATTTGAAATTATTGATTGAATCACACACATATTCTGAATATGAAAATAATAATTTGGTGTGATCGATTCATTGAATCTAGAGATTTTTCATATTCCTCAAATGATTTCAAATAAACGGTAGTTCTAATCTTGGATCATGAAAGTTCTTATGTGACCATCCCCAGACAAGTCTGATGTGATATTGTGTTCTGCACTGCTCTAATACTGTTCTTAGATAGTCGCTTATTGTTTGATTTGTCTGCTTGGGCTTTAAATTTCTAGTACCCACTGATATCATAGTTTGTTTCCATTGTCTTGGTAGCGAGATAACAAGTGGTATCAGAAGTGCTTATATTTATTTCATCCATCTGTTCTGAATTTTTACTTTGTAGAGACACCATGTGGTATCAGTTTAGAAGTGCTGCATATTTTTTTTTTTTTTTGCTGTATATATTTTTTTGTTTCCCTCTTGTCGTGTATAGATCAGCATATTTCTCTTGTAATTGTTTTTCAATTTTAAAATTATTTATTGATTATTCATTCAGAAATTGAAATCAATATCCAAATTAAACTGTATTTATAATTCATCAAAATTATTATCGGATTTCGAAATTGTGATGAATTTTGATTGCAGTATATTTCACAACAAGAGGAAATTTTATCTGGATTTTCATGATGGTTGAATATTTATTATAATATCTTTGAACTGGCAATAATTTCACGACCATTCTCATTATCTATCATCCTTCTACCATCCATGATAATTTTATATTAATGTGGAGAGTTTAATATTTTTTAAATCATCTTGAATAAATGATGAAAATATTTGTGATAGAAATTGGACTTTGTTATTTTTTCAAAATTAGTGATAATCGAAAATTTTCAATGATCTCGGTACAGTTGATTATATTTCATAATATGATTAACTTAGAAATTTATTTCACAAACCATTCCTGTACCTACCACATTTCTATCATACATATTAGTTTTGTATACTGAGGAGTTTTTCATTTTGAAACTGAAAATAATAATAATATAATATTCAGAAGTATTTCTCTAACCTCATTTAAAAATCCAAGCTCTGGTTATGCATGGTTATGAGATTACTTATGTTTAAGCTGCAACCGATCTCATTTAAAAATCCAAGATCTGGTTATGTGTGGTCAGTGTGCTCTTAAATTAAAAGAAAAAGAAAAGAAAATAATTTGATAATTAAATTTGTATATGAATTTCTCCTTGGTATATAAAAACTAGCCTATCAATCCATATTTTAATTTGTGAAATGTGTTGAAATCTTATGAAGTATTATGTTTTGTTGATTGATAGATATTGAGATTTGAGATTATTCGATCTTGTCACTTAAGTTGAATTTATAATTATAAGTCCGAATCCATCAATGTTTTTTAACTCATTTTTATAAAATTCTTTTGAAAATATTTGGAAATCATTTTTTTCTCTCTCCATTTTATATAAAATTCATCGTAGATCCGTCATTCTCTAAAATGTGAAATATGCCACCTGTTCTCAGAATATTATGATTTTTGTTTGACTAATTGAGATTTATGATGATCATTCTTCCTCTTATGCTGAATTAAACTTTTAGTCAATTTTCATCTGTATTTTAATTTCTATATTCTTTTGATGATAACAAAAGGGGGAGAATGGATTGAGATTTTGATTTATGAGTGAATGGTTTATAAATATTTTTAATTTTGAAAATTCATTATTATTCATATCATTCATTTCACTCATGCACAGCTATAGGGGAGTTGTCTGTTGTAGGGGGAGCTAATAAATAGGGGGAGTTCAATATTCACAGTCAAACACATTTATTATATTCAAAATCTTCATGTTTGTTTGTCATCATCAAAAGGGGGAGATTGTTGTATATAACGGTGTTGTATACACAATTATATGATTTTTGTTTGATGATAACAACCAAACATATTTCTATTATAAATGTGTTTGGTACCGTACTGTTATATATATACATCACAACAATGAATATAATATTTATATTTAAATAAAATACGACTGTACAGAAATTCAAATATTAACACAGTATTTTATTTAAATAGAATTTTTTATTTCAATATTCAAACAGTACAAATTTTATACTCCACTATTTGTACATCTCAGCATTGCAATACGTTTCACACTCACAGTTTCTCATTCAACACTCATACACAGTTTACACTCAGTTGTACATTTTCATCTATACATACACTGTTACAAACACTCTTTAACTGACACTGTTCTTGACTTCATTCTTCAGTCTTCACTTCGCTGTCAGTCCAGTCATCATCTTCATACCTGTCACAATGAAACACACACACATTACACTGCAATAGAATTGAAACAGAATATATGCGAATATAAATTTTATTTTTAAAAATTTTATTTGCCTCAGTTTTCTGGTGTGTTTCTCATCATTTTTCATGACTTGATCTGTTATATGAATATAGCACTAGCACGATACATGTATACACATACATGTGTATGTATATACACATGTTTCAGTGCAGGGACAGGAAAACACGTCTGATGGCTACATGTACACACGTGCATGTATATACACGTGTGCACTGCCTCGCCAATCAGTGTGCAACTGAGGAGTAGCCACAAGGACCTGCTCAACTCAGTGCAACATAGTCAACAAAGCCAAAATGTTGTCAAGCAGATGTCAGCATGAGTACAACACAGCAAGTCAATTTCAAGTAGCATGGTGGAGCAAGTACATGATTACATGGCACAAATCAAGAACTAAATACAAAGCGCAACAAAAAAGCAGTAATGCAAATGTGCCATGAATGGAGCAATGAAACTTGGTAGCATGGTTCATTTGTTATTTGCAAAGAAGTGAAATCAGCAAATATTTTGATTCACGAATGGTGCAGCATATGTATGAACAAGCAGGAAGATTGCAAATGAATAATGCCAACAAATGTGTCGAGCACAACACAGCATATTCATATGTACAAGGTCATGGGTCCAATGTGATGATGCTCAACATCAATGGCCAAGCACCGTGACATATCAGTGGTAATCAAAGTCAAGAAGCACGTATATATGATTCAGCACAAGAGAGCAAATTCAAGGCATGTTCAAGTTCATAAGCAAGTCGAGCATGGTATAAACATGACGAAGCTACAGCAAATAATAACAGCATGGACCAAGGATTGTCATGTGCCAATTAAATGGGTGGTACAGCATACTGAAAGCATGGTCAAGCAAAATGTCAAAAGCAACACAACAGCGGTGAATGATTCCAACATGCAAGTAAACTCATCCAAGTTCTCACATGACAACACAGATTGGTTCAGATTCAAGAAGGTGCAGCTAGCACATACACAGTAAAAGGCAACAGCAATGTATGGTGTTGCTGCATAACTCATATGGCACAAGTACAAATGAAGTGTCGAGCTCAATGTTATAGCAGCATAAAATTGGCCGAGCACAGTTCAGCATGGTATAAGTGCACTAGCAATAAGTAAAAACACAATGGTGCATACATATACAGGGGGCAGTGTAACTTGGGTATGGTGAAATAATGGAGCAGCATACATACAGCAAAAATGGAATGTTCACAAGTATTTACACCTCAGCATGCAAGAAGAACAAGGTGCAAGTTCATAGGTGAATGACACAGTGGCAATGCAATCAAGCAGCAGCTCTTGATCAAATGCAAATGGGAAGTGGATACACAAAAATGGTGTACACAAATATGACAAAGCATTTTTGTCAAAGTCTCAAATGTACAAACAAGGAGCCAAAGTGTAAGCAACTCATTTTGGGAAACAACATTTACAAGCAACTCAGACCTTGGCAAGTTTTTTAATTTCCAGTTTTCATATCCACATTAAGTTGCAAGAATCATTTGTTCCAGAAAATTAGCATATGTGTTTTTAAGGCAACAATAAATTCCAGATATGCTCAACACTTTTTTTAAAAGAGTCAAGAATTTGATTTCCAGAAATGTATTCAATCACTGTGCAGATTTGGTAAAGGGAAAATCACAGATTAAATCAAGTTCACAATGGTTTAAATACATATCCAGATTTATCATTTAAATCGAGTGATTCAATCATGGAAATCACGATTACACAAGGGATTACTCATAGCCACAAATAATTGTTTCCAGCTGTGCATCAAAGTCAAGGAATTCAAACAAGAAATCACGCAAGGGCATATTCAGATGTTCAGATTTACTCAATTTTAATAAATAGCAAGGGATTTCATTCAAAGCATCTCAATCAGGTTCCAGATGTGCCACAAACCAGTTTTTTTTAAGTCAAAGGAAACTTTCAAATCGAGGCAACATATTTCATCAATTAAATAGAAGAAAGTCAAAAAGGGAAACCCGCAAAAATTCATTCAATCAGAATTTATCAACAAACATAAAAGGAGAAACCGCAATCAGTCAAGCCACATATTTCGAAATCAGAGTTAGGGTTTCGATTACCCTATATATTTTCTACACACAGATTCATCACAGGCATTCGAAAGAAAAAAA
Source organism: Allium sativum (assembly GCA_030737875.1). NCBI lineage: Eukaryota > Viridiplantae > Streptophyta > Magnoliopsida > Asparagales > Amaryllidaceae > Allium > Allium sativum. Next base: position 784,128,444 of record CM060921.1, read on the forward strand.
AACACGATTAAATTCAAGGAACAGAGAATCAAAATATTCAAATTCACTCACAGTTTCCTGAAGCGTTTCGATTGAGAGAAAGAGAATCCCAAATCCGTCCACCAAATCAGAGAATATTCAGTCGAAGATTCAAGCTACTCAAGATTAAAGGGACACGCAACTTCATCAAGCAACCGATCGATTTAGGGAGAAAGCTGAAACCCTAGTTTTGGATTCCACCGCCGCCATTTTTTTGTCTCCAGAGCAAAAGCAAAAGTGATTGGGCAAATGAACAAATGGGCCGGCCAGAATAAAAAGGGGCTTTGGATTTGTTTAAAGGGAATGACCCCTTATATTTAAAACTCCTCTATTTATTTTATTAAGGGTTTCTTTTGATTTTATTTTTGTTGTAATTTTTCAATTTCTTTCGTAATCAAACGAACAGTTTCTAGCATCTGTAAAATACTAGGAAATCAGTCGGGGTGTGACTGACAGTTGACAGAGTCTGTAAAATCTGGTTTACTGGTTACGGGGTCGTAAACAGGGGAATATGATCGAGGGGATATCGATCAGTCTATGGTTTTGAGCGTAGGGTTAGAATAGGAGCAGGGTTTGCAAGTGTACATGGTCTTATATGCGGGATCTGTTCTATCACCTAGTAGAAACCTTAGAAATGCATCAGTAGGCAGGGTTTTGCCGAAGCTGGGTATATCTGTGTGTGATTTATTTTCTGCTCTTTTATTTCTACTGCATTCTGTAATCTGTTTATTTTTTAATATCCTGTCAGTTATTCAATTCAGTTAAAAACTGTGATAAACCCTATTCACCCCCCCCCCCCCCCCTCTAGGGTTAATCTAGATCCAACAAATCGAATATAATTATTCGAAAGAAAGGTTAAGTAAGGAAGTTAGTTAAAGAAAATATAAAGTGAACTTTGCCTATTTCAAGGTTAGAAGTGTTGTTCAGTAAAGGTCTGAGAGGTAGTTCTACCCCAACTTGATTGGCTTCGTTTTTAACTAAGGAATGGTTAAGGTTCGGCAGTAAAGGATGGTTAAGAGAATTTACTAATTAAAGGAAATGGTTTGAGTTGGCATAGCGATGTTTTATCTAAACATCCGTCTAAGTCCAATGTAAGAGTGTTGGAAATGTTTTCCAATAAGAACCAGAATGTTTTCTAATATAGAAAAAAAGAAATGGAAATGTTTTCCCGTGTTAATAAATTTTACTTTCTAAATATAGAAAATAGCAAATGTTGAATATAGGGAAACATGAGATGTAAAATGAACTAAAGAGATTAATGTTAAATGATGTTTATTCGATATAATTTCCATCTTGAAATAGTATCGTTGTTTGCACACCTGTTTTTCTTCGATAGTTAAATCACAGACTATCGAAGTTTTGACCATTTTAACGTTGTTAATATGGAGAGACCGGTTGGATTATTATCCAAAGAACCACTCTGTATTGGCATAAGCGTTCCGAATCATATATGCCAAAGATAATTGAAGACGGAGTAAAGTGCAAGGGCTATTGTATAAGTCTTAGATAACAGTGCCTAAGATAGATATACTGAATAGTACCTTTGGTTCATCTTGTTCCTGGATGACTTGTACGGACGGATGTCTGACATAGTATTTCCAGACGATCACGTATATTGATTTCTCCAACCGTACCAAGAGTGGAAGCGGAGAAGGAAACTTCTTTTAGCTAACACGAATGTACTGTTGTAGACATCAATTGGTGATTTGATGGATTTGACGATGTGAAATTCGAAGTGAATCTGATGTGATGATGAAGAGTAACCTCAAGCCTCATCAACCGGTAAATGACAGAAATCGGGCAGGCAGCATGGCTAAGTCGGTCGCTCCGAAGTAGGGTGTATAATCACCTGATCTATAGTTTCATTTATTTCTAAAAATCTATTGTTGATGTTGTCCCATTCGGGAAACGGTTGCTGATCCCAACCGTTGGTGATATACATTCGATACACTCAAGCGAAATGAGTGGTCGGTCATGTGTGGCCTAGTTGCAAGATGTTCTTGTTGAACCCAGTGTACTCCTTTCTAGAGGTACACTAGCGAAAGGTGGTTCCATACCTTGTTATAGTTGGAAATCCATTACCCAATACGTGCTTGATGTTTTGATTGTATACTATATATGTAGAACGTGAGATGAAAGCGTTTCTGCTAAATGATTATTATATTGTGGTTGATAGACATTATTATAATTTCAAAAGGGTTTTTGATATAAAGATAATTTGGATTCTCATAAGGGAAAAACCCGTTCCGTTATACGGCGTGGTCTTATGAGATATCATTTACTTGTTCGAACTGTTTTAAACTGTTTTACTCATACCAGTCCCATGACTGACCCGGAGTTTATTTTGTTTTGTTTTCCCTAAACTCTTGGGTGCCCAATTTTGTACGGGCAGTCAATTAGTCAGGATTTACAGATATACTGGAAGAGCTTGGAGCAGTAGGCTTCAAGATTATATAGCTATGGTTATTTCCGCTGTGTTGTAAGTGTTGTTCTTTGATAATGATGTATATTCAAGTACAGATGTATATTTCAAGTTATGTTATATATATTATATGTTATTTGTTCCGCTGTGAGGTTCGTGTTACTCTGATGTTGTGTTCTTCTTCTATTCTAACTTTCTATCTTATCTTTCCTCACCCTCTGTTTTCTTTCTATTAATTTCCTGATTTTCAGTTTAATTTGGGGTTGGACTTGTGTTTTTGGTCAGCTCAAATTGGACCGGATTTCCGGGTCGTTACAGTTTGTATCAGAGCTTAAGTTAAGTGAATTACCTTGGCTCTGTTGCGTGACTCAGTAGTAGTAATACCCTAGATTGAGTTGAGTGTATATATATATACGAGTGAGCGTATTTGTTATTGATAAAAAAAAGTTGTTTTATATTGTGGAGATTTGTTGGTTGAGTCGTTTATGAGTTCTGGTTGATCAGTTTGATCCACTATATCGGTAGGAGTTACTAAACACTCGAATACGATGGGTCATCACGATATGTTTTGAAAAGAGGGTAAATTAAAATAAGTTTACCCAAGGTATATCTTGATATAGAGAAGATATATATATCAAAATTTATAATATAGTGGATATATTGTTTGTTATTATAATCGAGTAAGATTATAAATTAAATAGTATGTAAATAACCAATCAGAATTCATATAAGTGAAATACGTGAAATCAGATGAGTTAAATCTGAAATTTAAACCAGAAATTGAATTAAAACTCTGGAAAATTGTATAAGTGTTTGTAAATGGATTTGGATAAAAAAATAGGGAAAATTTAAGATCCTGGGAGATTTTATATTGTTTTACAAGCAGTGTGAATTATATTTTGAAATGAATTTCAAAGTGGAAATGTTTAGAAATGGTTTTATAGTATTGAACTCACTTCGATCGCAGGAAAATATATTCCAATGATGACAGCTGCATCATCACTATTCATTTTCGAGTTGTAAGTGACGAATTACTACCAGAGATACTGTTTTGAATTTGTTTTGGGAAAGACAAGTTGTGTTGAATTTCAAAATGGGATTTATAATATAGAATTTGAATAGAATTTGAATAATAGAATTTGATATATAGAATTTGAATAATAGAATTTGATATATAGATTTGAATAATAGAAGTGATATAAAATTTGAATAGAAATTGAATATAATTAACTAAGTCGAAGAGGAATTAGTTAATCGAGTTTTGAATTTGAAGTTGAACTTTGAAAGGTGAATTGGATTTGAAAATGGATATTCGAAATCGAATATAGAACTAAAATTTGAAATTTGGATTCAAATTAGTTAATAAGCAAGTTAAAATATATTTGAACATGTCATGTTCAAATATAAAAGTGAAATAGACTAAAGAATTAATTAACAAATTAATTAACGAATTGAGTTAAAACGATCAGGTATAGTTAAAATAGATTGGGCAGGTATAAATATACATGAGATAGGTATGGATAAGGTATGAAGGTATATAAATAGAATGCTCGACGAAAAGGTATGTATTTAATTCATATATGAGATTTTATGCGCCGTATCGGCTAGCTGCTTGGCTTTTTCTTTTTCTTTTGGATTGATAAGGGCCATGGGAAGCTATTTGAAATATCCCGATGCTCTTGGTACAAAGGAGGTTATGGCGAATTTTTCCGGGAATTTAAGGAGTTAGAATATTTTTAAGATAATTCGATAGTTAGAAATCAACGTATCGATATATATATATATATATATATATATATATATATATATATATATATATATATATATAAGTCGATAAGGAAACAAACTTAGAAATAGAATAGTAAAATAAAAAAGGAAGACTAAGAATAAAATCTAGTAAGAATAGAAAGAGGAAGCGTATACGTGTTTAAAAGTGAATAATTAGTTGTATGGTATTGATTATTCGAATAAGTAGTCATATCTGTTTTGACGTTATAAATGTTATTCAGTCAAGGTCTGAGAGGTAGTTATACCCCAACTTGATTGATTTCATTATTAACAAATAAATAGTAAGATTTCAGGCTCGAAGATCAATGTTGAATAAGAGTTAGTTGAATATAGTATTTGGGTTATCGTAACGATGTTTTACACAACATCCGTTTTAACCCAAATAAGTGTAAGCTTGGAAATATAATAAAGAATATTTCCTAAGTATAGAAATAAACGAGATCGGAAAAGAGATAAGTTATTGGAATATTTTCCAATTATAAATAGCATTTATTTTCTAAAGTTTATAAAATAAAGGAAGGCGATATTCAGAAATTTTTTCCAAATAACATAAAAAGGCCAATATGGTTATTGAAAATATTTGGTTAACAAATATTGATAAAGAAATAGAGAAGTGATTTAACTAATGGAATATTAATTAAGGACTCAGTGACGTGTTCAAAAGGAAAATTTGTTTTTTTAAAAGAGTAAACTGTTTGAAAACTCCCAGGGAAAGACCATTTGAATTAAAAACAAATTTAACAGAAATTTGTGGAAGCAAATTTGAAATAAAGTAAAGCCAGTAAAGTGGTAACGGAGATTGAATTAGAATGATATCAAGACAAATTGGATTGTGAGATTCAAATTTGAAGTGTAATGTGATAATCAAGTTAAGAGTTGGGAATCGAGAAGAAACTCGAGTTGAAATGATATTGGCTCGGATATAAGCGAATGGTTGTGTTGTGGATAAAAGAAGATTGGAATTTGATTGGGATGACCCTTGTATCTGCTGAATTGATAACAGGTGGAAAGGATATAATGATATGCCGACAAAAGCTACAAGTTTATATTTCTATTGGATATAAGATTTATGAGCCGAATTGGCAAGCCGCTTGGCTGTTTGATTTTCTTTTGGGATGGAGATGGCCCAGAGAGGCGAGTGGTGGTTTGACGTATTGACCAGTACAAAGGAGGTGCTGGCGAGAATTTTCGAAAAGTTAGGGCATTAGAAAATTTTTCAGGATTTTTGGAAATTTTCGTTGATAAGAATTAATTAATAATTTAATTAAAATTAAATTAGTCCAGTGGAAAATGAAGTTGAGAAGTGAACAAATATGTTCTGACCAGTCGATAGGGTCGTTCTCTACCTTAGTAATTTCGAGGAAGAAATTATTTTAAGTGGGGAAGATTGTAATGACCCGCATTGGCAGAGGTATTATAATTTATTTATTTAATTATTGAAATGGTGATCAAGAGAATTTAATGGTCGTGGAATTTTGGTGAATATTTAATTAAAATAATAAATTAAATAATATATTTAATTCTGAAATAATCAGAATTGGCTGAAATGGCGATATGGTGTGAACTAGATCATCTGTGATATTAAATTCAGTTTAGAATTTGAGGTAGAATAACGAATATATTATTTGAACGACAGTTTGAACAAATAGTTTATAATATAATTATAATCGAGCTCGAAATGGCGCTGCAGTTCGCTATTGGGCGATTTGAACTTCAACTGAATGTACAGGGTTTGTTTTAAGCCGGATTTCTATGAAACAAGAAAGCGTTAGGAGCTGGTGGAGTATATCTTTCTAGTGGAAGAGAAAAATCAGGATTTCATTGTGTAGATTTTGATTTATGGCTAAATCAAATTTTAGAAAAGTCGCTATGAAATTCGTATATAATTCGTAATGCTTTATATACGTTATAAAAGGGAATTTCAATATAAATTGCAATTCGATTCAACCTGGACTTGGAATATCGAACATATAATTATTCTGGAGCTGTATGTATTCCACTGTGAATATATACGATAATATAAATTTATTTATATTCTATTTAATTATATTTAAATATTTATATATTTAAATGGGTCACTCAGAGCTTTAAAAATAGCTAGTTTTTCATATGACCTCAGAATTCGACGAAACCAATTTTGTTGGATTCATAATGTCAAATTATTGCTAGATTTCAATTTCCATGATTTTTAGAGTCACTGTGTGGTCGTACGGATTTTTAGAGTGAGAAACAGTCAGTATTTCGATGGTTAAAAATACGTTGTGTGAGCATACGAAGTCGGAATTCGACGAAACCAGTTTCGTTGGGACCGTAATGTCGAACTGTAGCTACATGCCCATTTTCGTGATTTTTGGGTATCACGTGTGATTATAGGAATTTATAACAATGAATTTCTATAGCGTTTGCTTAAAAATAAATTAAATAATCAATAAAAAAATATCATAAAAACATCTAGATATTTTTTTCCCTATAAATATCTAACTCTTACCATTCCTATGACCTAATTTCAACATAGCAAAAAGGGGCCGCCGCTGTTTTCTATCCTTCTTCAAATCGTGAGTATTTAAAATTCATAGGAATTTAAATACGAACCCTAAAATCATGGGATTAATATACTTGTGATCAGCGAATGATACTCTTCTTCTCTGTACAGTTTTCGAGGTGTTCGAACCTTGTTTTGGTTTGCTGAAATTTTCCAGCGTTGGGTTTTATGCTAGGGTTGATCGATGCGAGCCATTTAGGCACCAATGATTGATTTCGAGCTTGTCAATGAACTGAGGAGGTGAAATGGCACCTGTGTGCAAAATCCGGTTGGATTTGGTGTCAAATGATGTCGTGGTTGTCTCAGGGGGGACGACGGATTTCAAGTAGACGCGACGGGTAGGATGGCTTCGAGCTGAATTTCACGGGGTGGAGGAGGAAGAGAATCGAAAGGAGGAGATCATTGTGATTTTTATTTTGAATTTCATGAAGAAGAAATGGTAGAACGAGGGGGGGGGGATTTTAGGACTGTCGAACAGAAAGAAGGACTGGGAGCGACAGAAGTGGATTTGGGGAAGATGTAGTTAAGGAGTGGACGGGTTGGGATGAAGTTAAAAGGGTGAGAGGCCCAATTATAAATCCTTAGTGAAATTTAGTCTTTTATTTTAATTTAAATAAAGATTGAACTTGTAATCGCTATATCTCGGTCATATGAAATCAGAATCACGAACCGTCAGTCACGTTAGGACCATATGGACGAGAGCTTCACAATGAAGCTGACTAGGAGTGGATTGGGGTTCGTTACAATTTATGGCAAAATAAATTGTCCATCTGAATCAACGACAATTATCGTTATTAACGATGATAGTCCAATGTTAGTAAATATCACTAACTTTGAACAGTTTATAATTTCATGTTGTATTTTTAGAACTGTTAGATATTGGCGATTGACTGTGTGTTGACTGTTTTATTGAACTGCTAGTCAGTTAGCTGAATTTCTGTATTGATTCTGTTTAACAAAATATATCATATGGAACTGAAAGTGATGTTATCTATATTGTTTAACATCTGTGGTGCAGGGAAAATAGGTTGGAGGAATCCAACTGGATTCCTCAACATTTATTTTACTGTGATTCATATATTGTGATATATAATCTGTTGTTGATTATGTGTGTTTGGACGATATTTATCGTTGTTATATGGTATGTTAAATATCATAAGAAATACTGGATGTGGGAAAGTGGATTTTCACAGTGTATTTTGAAAATGAATCTTTTATATAAAATCAATTGATTTTATATAGGAAAGGAAAAGGATTTTTATAAAAGAGAATAATTATAAAATCGAAGGATAAGTTATAATAAAAGGAAACATTTATTTGTTAAATAAATAGGATAGATAAAAGGAATATATAATTGTTAAATAAATAGAATTATTAAAAGGGAGTATTTATTTAGGGAATAAATAAATCAAATGCGTTAGTTAAACCAGATTTGTCAAATGAGTTAGTTAAACCAGATTTGTCAAATGAGTTAGTTAAACCTGATTGTCAAATGAGTTAGTCAAACCAAGTTAAATGAGTTGATCAAACCAAGTTGATCGAGTTAGTTAAACTAGTAAACCCAAAGGAGTTAAATCGATTAGGGTTGACCAGTCAGAGTTAATCAGTTAGAGTTAACTAGTTAGAGTTAGAGTAAATTAGTTAGAGTCAGAGTAAATCAGTTAGAGTTATCCAAATGGAGTTAATTGAGTAGAGTTATTGAATATAGTATACTCGAGAGAAGAGTAATCGAATATTGGTTATTCGAAGTGAGTTAATCCAATATTGGTTATTCGAGAAGAGTAATCAAATATTGGTTATTCGAAGTGAGTTAATCGAGTATTGGTTATTCGAAGCGGGTTAATTGAATATTGGTTATTTGAATGGGGAGTTATCAAACCTAGTATAGTTAAAGGAGTTAGTCGAATCTAGTTTATTCGAATAGAAGTAAAGGAGTTAATCGAATCTAGTTTATTCTAATAGAAGTAAAGGAGTTAATCGAATATTGTTTATTCGAATGGAGGAGTTATTGAATATAGCTTATTCGAAAGGAGTTAAGGGGGAAAAGTTAATAGATTAGAGTTAAATCAAACAGAGTTGACCCAATAGAGTCGACCCAATAGAGTTAATCCAATAGAGTTAATCCAAAGGAGTAAATCGAATAGAGTTAAGTGAAAAGAGTTAATCGAACATAGTTATTCGAAAGAAAGGTTAAGTAAGGAAGTTAGTTAAAGAAAATACAAAGCGAACTTTGCATATTTCAAGGTTAGAAGTGTTGTTCAGTTAAGGTCTGAGAGGTTGTTCTACCCCAACTTGATTGGCTTCGTTTTTAACTAAGGAATGGTTAAGGTTCGGCAGTAAAGGATGGTTAAGAGAATTTAGTAATTAAAGGAAATGGTTTGAGTTGGCATAGCGATGTTTTATCTTAACATCCGTCTAAGTCCAATGTAAGAGTGTTGGAAATGTTTTCCAGTAAGAACCAGAAATGTTTTCTAATATAGAAAACAAGAATTGGAAACGTTTTCCAGTGTTAATAAATTTTACTTTCTAAATATAGAAAATAGCAAATGTTGAATATATGGAAACATGAGATGTAAAATGAACTAAAGAGATTAATGTTAAATGATGTTTGTTCGATATAATTTCCATCTGGAAATAGTATCGTTGTTTGCACACCTGTTTTTCTTCGATAGTTAAATCACAGACTATCGAAGTTTTGACCATTTTAACGTTGTTAATATGGAGAGACCGGTTGGATTATTATCCAAAGAACCACTCTGTATTGGCATAAGCGTTGCGAATCATATATGCCAAAGATAATTGAAGACGGAGTAAAGTGCAAGGGCTATTGTATAAGTCTTAGATAACAGTGCCTAAGATGGATATACTGAATAGTACCTTCGGTACATCCTGTTCCTGGATGACTTGTATGGACGGATGTCTGACAGAGTATTTCCAGATGATCACGTATATTGATTTCTCCAACCGTACCAAAAGTGGAAGCGGAGAAGGAAACTTCTTTTAGCTAACATGAATGTACTGTTGTAGACATCAATCGGTGATTTGATGGATTTGACGATGTGATATTCGAAGTGAATCCGATGTGATGATGAAGCGTAAACTCAAGCCTCATCAACCGGTAAATGACAGAAATCGGGCAGGCGGCATGGCTAAGTCGGTCGCTCCGAAGTAGGGTGTATAATCACCTGATCTAGAGTTTCATTTATTTCTAAAAATCTATTGTTGATGTTGTCCCATTCGGGAAACGGTTGCTGATCACAACCGTTGGTGATATACATTCGATACACTCAAACGAAATGAGTGGTCGGTCATGTGTGGCCGGGTTGCAAGATGTTCTTGTTGAACCCAGTGTACTCCTTTCTAGAGGTACACTAGCGAAAGGTGGTTTCATACCTTGTCATAGCTGGAAATCCATTACCCAATACGTGCTTGCGGTTTTGATTGTATACTATATATGCAGAACGTGAGATGAAAGCGTTTCTGCTAAATGATTATTATATTGTGGTTGATAGACATTATTATAATATCAAAAGGGTTTTTGATATAAAGATAATTTGGATTCTCATAAGGGAAAAACCTGTTCCGTTATACGGCGTGGTCTTATGAGATTTTGTTTACTTGTTCGAACTGTTTTAAACTGTTTTACTCATACCAATCCCATGACTGACCCGGAGTTTATTTTGTTTTGTTTTCCCTAAACTCTTGGGTGCCCAATTTTGTATGGACAGTCAAGTAGTCAGGATTTAAAGATATACTGGAAGAGCTTGGAGCAGGAGGCTTCAAGATTATATAGCTATAGTTATTTCTGCTGTGTTGTAAGTGTTGTACTTTGATAATGATGTATATTCAAGTACAGATGTATAATTCAAGTTATGTTATATATATATTATATGTTATTCGTTCCGCTGTGAGGTTCGTGTTACTCTGATGTTGTGTTCTTCTTCTTTTTCTATTCTAAGTTTCTATCTTATCTTTCCTCACCCTCTGTTTTCTTTCTATTAATTTCCTGATTTTCAGTTTAATTTGGGGTTGGACTTTTGTTTTTGGTCAGCTCAAATTGGACCGGATTTCCGGGTCATTACAGCTCCTATGTATTGTATTACCCGCAAGCTCCTCCTATTATCAGTTCAATCCACCCTTCTCCTCTCTTATTCTCAACGCATGCCCACTTTCCAGTATTTCCCACTTTTCCAGTGCGTTGTTGAACAAACCAATCCTGCATTACTCCTTTTTCTTCGACCAAATGAAGACTCCAGCGCCAGTAACACTTCAACTGGCCATTTGCCGTGTATTTGCTACCACTGCCATTTCAAATATTTACCAAATAAACAAATCCTGCTTTAAATACCCAACGCCATTTCCCGTCTACTAGCACAGGTCACACTCCAGTATTTCTTTAACAGTCGGTCCATATGTCGTCACCACTATCTTGCGTCAGGTAATCATCTCCTTCCTATATTCAAATGCAAAGCTCCAGGAGTTCTTCTCCATTGCATGCGTTGACTTACCAAACAAAATGCTACTCTCCTGTCAACTGTCTTTCACCGTCCAGCGTCCATGCTTCCCTATCCTCCTCCACTAATACACACACGTCCTTCCCCAACCACACTGCATTGAATCAGAAGCTTCACCTCATCACACAGAACACGCCCCTTCACCCCTCTTGTTAACATACCCAGGTAGCAAAACACGCTCCCCCACTCTCCACTTCGATCTCGTCACCCACAGGAAGATCTAGCACCGCCCAACACTTCATTGTTTCCAGTCTTCCTTGCACCGTGTCACCGAACCCTCACACACTCTCGAACTGCTATAGTGCTATGACTGTTTTTGTATGTCGAACTTTTCCTATTGTTTTTATTTAGCATGAAGAGCAAGGAGGAGTGAAAGTCGGAATTTCAACTATTATTTGCTTGCGGTTTGGTTTTCAACTGCTGGAAGATGGAGGAAACGCAGTTATATTTATAGGATTTCAAGCCTTAGTGATTAAGTAATGGGATGGTGACCACGCATGCTAGAAATGTTAGGAAAGTACTCAAATGTTAGGCAAGTACTCAAATGTTAGACAGTTGATAGGAGAGTAGCATTTTGTCTGGGTAAGTCGATAGAGTCTGCCTTCATCTGGTTCCAACAGATTAGACCATCCTCCATTCACTTTCATTTTCGTCTGCCCATCTTCAAGTTTAAAAGCCCGCACATCCATTTCCTAACTGATATAACTGTTCCAATTTCTACATAATAGTTAAAACATAACCCGCAACTTCCCTTCATTATTATTTTCATCGTTTAGAAACTTGTCTTCCTCCCATATTCCCTGGAGCACTAACTTTCAAAAACTTGGCTTCCTCCCATATTTCCTGGAGGAGCCCGGAGAACAATGTGGTGGCCCAAAAATCCGTACCAATTTGAGCTGACTAATATCCTACACATTCAACTCAAAGTGCACGAAAGTTCATATCATTAATAGAAAGAAGTTAGAGGGTGAGAAAGATAAGATAGAACCAATAGAATAGAAGAAGAAGAAGAAGAAGAACATCAGAATCAGAGTAAACGCAACTCTCACAGCGGAACGAATAACATGTATTATAACATAACTTTGAAATACACAAACTGAATTTATATATACATACAATATCAGAGTACAATTCTTATATATTACAGTAGAAATAATCTCTAACTAACTAATGGTGAAGCCTTCTGCTTCCAGCTCCTCCAACCGAATCTGCAAAGCCTGAAAAACTTGACTGCCCGTACAAATTTGGGCACCTAAGAGTTAGGGAAAACAAATAAACTCTGGGTCAGTCATGGGACTGGTGTGAGTAAATTTCAAACATATCGTTTAACTTTAAAATTCCTTTTGAAACAAAAGGATAATAGTAAGACCAGCCCACACATAAACATGGACGGTTTTTACCTTACTATAACCCAAAACACTTTGATATTAAAATCCAGTGATATTATAATAATGTCTAATCAATATAAGTAACCAAATAGCAGAACGCTTGCATCTCACGCTCCACATGTATATAGTATAAAATCATAAACCATAGAGCGCTTATTGGAGATCGGATTCCAATAGACAAGGTATGGGAGCACCTTCCGATCAGTGTACTCTAGAGGGTATACATTGGGGTTCAACAAGAACGTCTTGGAACCCGGCCACACATGACCGACCACTCATTTAGCTTGAGTGCATCGAATATATTGCCACCACGGTTGTTGGCCATCCAACCGTCACCCGAAGATACAGAAACGAAAAGAAGAACAAATATGAATTTTCTCTAGATCGGTGACAATACACCCTGCTTGGGGATGACCCAACTAGTTGTGATGCCTAGCCCAACTTCTGTCATTTCCCGGTTGTGAGGCTAGAGGCTTCGTCTACCTTCAGAACATCTGATCACCATTCACTTTGAATGCCACATCGTCAAACTCGTCAATTCACAAATCGATTTCCAAAAACATCACGGGTATAAAAAGCTAAGAGGAACGAATTCCTCCGCCACTAGACATGATTTGTTAGGTATACTATGTCAAACACTCATCCATACAAGTTGTCCTGGGACTGGACAAACAGAACGACCCTTGCATTTCACTCCGTCTTCAATTGTCTTTCGCATAATCTAATTAGCATCGCTTATGCCTATATGAAGTGGTTTTCGGATAATATATCCAACCGGTCTCTCCGTATTGACAACATTGGTCTAAACACTTCGATATTCAGTTATTTAACTATCGAAGTAAAAACAAACATCCATTCAAATGTACAACCAAACATCACACAAACACTGGCCCTTTTATTTGATACTTTCTAGTTTCCCACATTTTTATAAACTCTTCTTTATTTCCGTTTATAACTAGTGCAATACATTGCTATATTCCCCTTTTATAACTACTGCAATATGCTGCCATATTTTCCCTTTTTAACTAATGCAATACGCTTTTATATTCCCCTTTATAACTACTGCAATACGTTTCCATATTTTACTTTATAACTACTGTCATACACTGCCATATTTTACTTTATAACTAATGCAATATGCTGCCATATTCCCATTTCATTTGATAAACTCTGTTTCTAAGTCAGGTTCTTATTAAATCAATATCAAGTTTATAACTAAATATTGATTTCATACTCTATTATAATTTATTGGTTTAAAACAAAATATTAACTATCCTATCAATTTCTTAATTATATACTATACAATTTATAATAATAGATTTTTTACACACAATTCGATACAGTCAAATTGAAATTATAGATCTATTTGGATTTGTTTTATTCCGATTTCGAACATAATAAAATCTACTGTTTTCTTCCCACTTCTCTTTTATTTTTCATTCTTGAATTTCCACTTCCAAATTGTTGAATAATAATTATTTTATCTTATTTATAAACTCTGTTTATAAACCAAAATGTTCGTTCTTGTATAAATAAAATAAGCTATTATATTCCAATTCAATTTCCATTTAAAAAAAATAGATTTTTCCTTTTCCAAAATCCTAAATTCATTTGCGTTCCCACCAAATATAATTTATGCTATTTAAATACCAGTTATTTCAGAGCCAATGTAACCCCACATCCCCAAGAAACAACAATAAATAACAGATTATCAATCACATCGGCTAATGCAATATATGAAAACAACAAATATGATTATTTCAACCAATTCATCAGCAATTCATCCAAACAACCATCACGCTTCATTTAACCACTACTTATCTATATTAAATAATGATTATAATATTATAAAAAGGATCAGAGTTAGTGAGTTTACTCACCTTTGCGTGTTAACCGTTAAATAACAATTTGCGTCAGTTGATTATATCATGAAATCTCAGTGGCTTTGTTCTTCGAGAAATACGTTCCACAATGTAGATTCAGTTATTACGCTTCCAGCGGATCCGGTCGCGATCCGTTCGATCATTCCTTTACCATCGGCGTTGAACTCATCACCATTCCAGCGCACCGCTTCCCGAAGAGCACACTTCATTCATGCATGCACTCCTCTCCATTCACACCACAAATCTCCCATGTAAACATTTAGCCACTTCCACATATATAAACTTCAATTTCTCTACATTCTCACGACCTTCACAGTCATCAACACTTCTTGGCCTGCCTCCCAACATACACACATGCGTCCATCAAATTTTCGTATGTACCAAACGGTGGATCTACACACACAAAACTCCCTTGTACAAAACTTTGCACTCGCAACCCTTTTGGCTCCCTGCTTCACGTAAATGTATAATCCCAAATATAACTAAGCTTCATGTATTCACGTCCTCACTACCCTAACAACCGCGGTATATAAAAACCACCCTCCTAGCCAACGTTATCCCCCTTCACCGAGATACCCTGTTCAACATCCATTCATCTGCGGCTCCCATAACAAAATGAAATGTCCATGTTTTCCTGTCTAATGCACACCATTTAACCCCAAACCTCTCTTCTTATTTAAGATCCGCACGTGAGCTCCTTGCCTGTCCCTTTTTTTACCATCGCGTACCCTTCTAGGGTCACCACTTCTTCCCCAGCTTCTAGTCCGCAACACTCCAACATATACACAATACCCACTCTCCATGTTTTGCAGCTTCCAGTATCACACATTCACACTCCATTCCCCTACGGTTTTGCATGAACCCACCCATACTTTCCATGGAAATTCACGTCATGCCCATGCTTTGCTGCCAATCTTCCCTTTCATGAATCTTCATACCCACTTGCACGTCCACTGAAAGCACGCCACACATTTTCTTCTTTCAGTATTTGTCGAACAGCAAACTTGCTGCTGTATTGAAGAAATGGCACCCCTACCATCTTTATTTTATCACCATCCCTTTCACGTTAGTATGCAATACATAACTTTCACCATTTCCTCAAACATGGTCTACGTCCCTTCACTCCACCGTACGTGCTCCATAATTAAGTATGAACAGCCACCCCCCCCATATATACTCAAAATGATTTGCTAATAAGAGGAAATGGAGTTTTAATTTAAGTGATTTCTTTAGATTGTTTTTGTTTGTTTTTTGGAAAGCGAGAAGTGGTATTATATAAGAGAAGAAAGCTTAGAAGTTAAGCAATAGGTTGTAGCTGACTGTTGCAGGGTAGATACTGTATACATATTTTAGAATACTTAATAGTTAAGTATTAGTACTTCATAGGTGAAGATATTTTCAAATTAGCGGTATGGAGTAGGCACATTTATTTCCTAGTTCTGTGTATGTAGAGTATGGGTTTCATTTAATTTTGATGATGACATAACAAAGGAATAGGGTATGGTCTTGATTCTCAGATTAGTTTTTATAGAAGTGATCCATTTTTAAATGTTTTTCCCTACAAGACTTAAGGACTAAGTTTTTCTTATAATATATATACTAGGATCATGCTTATTACCTAGTGCACTGTACTAGTTTAGGGTAGATACCACGTTTTAGCTTAGGGTAGTGATACAGTGTAGAGTTGTTGATTTTAAAAATTCATTTATGCGTTCACTTAGTTATGATGGCTTAAAGAAGAGATGGGTCTACTTGCCTATACGCATAGCATGTGCGTGATTTTTAGATGATGTATACACTAGCGTGGCATGCTACTATGTCATGAGTTTTCACTTCACATTTCACAGTGTACGTTATGTGTTATAGGTTAGCATAGGGTATGGTGGTTTACTTCATGGCAAAGGCTTGTTAAAATAAATCTTATAATATTTGATTTCATATGTTCCTTCTATGTTTTATATTCGATATTTATCATTGCGTAAAATTTCATTCGTGTCCAGGCTGCTACGGACAGAAATAAATATACAGTTGTGATCAGCGAGGTGCCACGATCTCGAAAATATAATAATATCGGTAGGTTAACTTATATTGTGAAACCCCAAAATATCGACATAGGGTGCAGAATACTTCAAATAAAAAGTTGCGTATTTAATTAATTAAAAATTATAGTAAAATTCTAAAAATTAAGTTATGACTATGTCTCTAAAGAATCTTGTCCAAATTCGAAACCAATATCTAGTTATATCGAATAAACCGTTACGATCGATAAACGATTCTACAACGACTATTTGAATATTTGATTTGGACATAATTCACAATCTATAATGCAAAAACTTGGTTTTTCACTTCAATTAGACAAATACAGTTCAATAGATTCCAACATTTCTTGTTTCGAAGAAATCCGGTTTATAACAAGTCATGTATACTCAGTTGAAGTTCAGAACGTTAAATTACGAACTACCGCGATATTACGGACTCGATTATATTTAATATATTTTTATACGTTCAAGTTCGTTTTAATTAATATATAAATCTACTTATATTACAAATTCAATATTTAAAATGATTTAAATATTCAAATACAAACTAATAAAACTGGGAGACGTTACATTCCTTCTCCCTTAAAAGAATTTCATCCCCGAAATTACTAAGATAGGGAAATGCTACAATCCATATTATAACCAGGTTAAAATCTTTGTATTTAATTTCTTAAATTTAGTTTTAACTGAACCGATTAATCTTAATTAAAGTATTAATTCTTCTTATTAACGAACACTTTCAGAAATTCTGAAAATTTCCTAACAGCTTAAATTTTCAGAAAATTTCATCAGCATCTCCTCTGCATGGCTCATTCGGTGATACTACAACTTGCCTCTTTGGGAATTCTCCGATCCATAAGAAAACCAAACAGCCAAGCGGCTTTTCAAAGCAGCTCAAAAATCTCATACTCTAACATAATATAAACTTGTATCTTTTGTTAGGCATTAACTCTATCTTTGCCAATTGCAATCACTTTAGCATATATCCAATCATACTTGGTTGATCTCCCATCAATCCATTCTCAAACCAATCTTTCGCTTTTACTAAGCCAAATTTCTATTTCAACTCCAATTCCATTTACTGATTTATTTCTCCAATCAGTTATCTTCATCTCCAAATTCAAAATTCAATTCTTATTCTCGAAGAATCAAATCATTTTAATAACTCGAATCCCCGATATTTCTGTTTTACAATTTCCATTCTGGATCGCTCCAAATTCAATCCAAATTTGTTTATCTTAGTTTAAGTTACACTTTTACCATTTTAACTCCATAAGTTAAATTTTTATTTCAAAATTCAAATTCCTGGGATTTATTTCAACTCAATTTGAAATCATATATCATTCAAAACATTTGAATTTATGACAACTTGTTTCTTCACAATAATTCAAAAAACAAAATCTTTGTTAGTAATCCGTCATTTAGATACTCGAAAATGAACACTGATAATGCGGCCGTCATCATCAGAATTATTTTCCAGTGATCGAAGTGAGTTTAGTACTATATTACTTTCATAATTCATTTTAAAACAATTCCATTTTGAATTTTACTTCAAAATATCTTTCACAGCACTTGGAAAACAATTTCAAATCCCTTAGGATTTTAAAATTCCATATATTTAATCCAAACATTATTTTCAATTCTTTCCCAAGTTACTAGAGTTTTATTTCAATTCTGGTTTTAAATTCAGATTCAATTCACCTGATTTATATGTTATACTCATATGAATTCTTATTGGTTATTTATAACCAATTCGATTATAACCCTATCCAATTATAATTTCAACCAACACATTCAATATATATATATATATATATTGTAATAACTCCAATATAAATACTTTTCATATCAAAATATATTTTTGGGTAAAATTATTTCATTTACCCTATTTTCAAAACATACTGTGCCGAATTACTCTGTTCAAGAGTTTAGAAACACCTATCGACACAGTTTGCATTACTGTTTCGACCAGAATTCATAAACCACTCGACTGAGCAGTCAACACAATATAAAACGGTTTTTCATATTAATTAGAAATAAGCACTCATATATATACATTTATACTCAATCTAAGGTATTACTAACATTATCTCTTATTGAGTCACGCCACAGAGCCAAGTTAATCACTTAACCTTCAGCTCTGATACCAATTGTAATGGCCCGATATCTGTACCAATTTGAACTGACTAATATCTTACACATTCAACTCAAAGGGCACGAAAATTCAGATCATTAATAGAAAGAAATAAGAGGATGAGAAAGATAAGATAGAACTAATAGAATAGAAGAAGAAGAACATCAGAATCAGAGTAAACACGAATCTCGCAGCGGAACGAATAACATGTATAATAACATAACTTTGAAATACACAAACTGAATTTGTATATACATACCATATCAGAGCACAACTCATATATATTACAGCGGAAATAATCTCTAACTAACTAATGGTGAAGCCTTCTGCTTCCAGCTCCTCCAAGTGAATCTGAAATTCTCCGAGTGGTATATATATAGCGGAATATAGCAGTTGATTAAAATAACTTTATAACCAATTCAACAGTGTTCTCTTCCTACGCAATCAAATCAAAAATGATAGTTGGTATCAGAGCTGAAGGTTAAGTTATTACATTGACTCTGTGGCGTAACTCAATAGAGATGGAGTTAGTAATACACTAGATTGAGTTTGAGTGTATATATATAAGCGCGTATTTGTAAATCGATATAAAAATTGTTTTATATTTTGTTGATTGGTTTGGCGAGTGGTTTATGAATTCTGGTCGATACTGGATTGCAAACTGTATCGATAGGTGTTTCTAAACCCTTGAACAGAGTTATTCGGCGCAATAATGTTTATAAAGGCTGGGTAAATGAAATATTTTACCCAAAAATATATTTTTGTATAAGAAGAAGTATATATCTTAAGATTATTATATATATTGAATATGTTGGTTGAAATTATAATCCAATAAAGTTATAATTGAATTGGTTATAAATAACTGATAAGAATTCACATGAATATAATATATAAATCAGACAAATTGAATCTGAAGATAAACCAAAATTGGAGTTAAAACTCTAGAAAATTGAGAAGTCATTGTAAATGGATTTGAATTAAATATATGGGAATTTTAAAATCCTGCGAGATTTAAAAATGTTTTCCAAGTGTTGTGAAAGATATTTTGAAATAAATTTCAAAATGAAAGTATTTGAGAATGAGTTTTGAAAGTGATATAGTATTGAACTCACTTCGATCACTGGAAAATAATTCTGATGATGACGGCCGCATCTTCAGTGTCATTTTCGAGTTTCTAAGTGACGGATTACTACCAAAGATTTTGTTTTTGAAATATGGAAAGGAAACAAGTTTTCAGAAATTCAAATGTTTGATAATATATGATTTCAAACTGATTTGAAATAATTCCCAGGAATTTGAATTCTGAAATAAAGATTTAACTTATGGAGTTAAATTGATTAAAATGATAAAAGTAAATGAATAGATTAGAATTTAACTTAAAACTAAGTTAAATAAATTTGGAATTGAATTGAAGACAGTTAAGTGAAAATCATGTTGGAGTAGAATTTAATTTGATGAAGAAATAGAATGTGTGAAATAAGATTTTGAATGGAACTTAACTTGGTTGAAGAATTGGACCGGCGAGTAAGAATTTGGAACCAAGAATGGAATTGGAGTTAAAATGGAGTTTGGCCTGGTTATAAATGAATTATTGGTTTGATAAGGGATTGATTGGAGATCAAATGAAAATACATTGGATAGTAGATGAAAGGAAAAGAGTTGAATGCCGATAAAAAAGTACACGTTTATATTCGGGTATGAGATTTATGAGCTATTTCTGGAAAATCGCTTGGCTGTTTGAATTTCTTTTGAATTAGAGAAACTAGAGAGGCGAATTGTAGTTGTGCCGATTGAGCCGTGCAGAGGAGATGCCGGTGAAATTTCTCGAAAATTTAAGGTGTTAGGAAATTTTCAGAGTTGTTGAAAATATTCGTTAATAAAAAGAGCATGAATATTTTAAATTGAAATAATTAATTTGTTCAGTTAAAACTGAAATTTGAGAGAAAAAACAAAAGATTTAACCCGGTTATAATAAGGGTTGTAGCACTTTCCTACTTTACTAATTTCGGGGACGAAATTCTTTTAAGGGGGAAGGAATGTAACGTCCCGAATTTTATCGGTTTGTATTTGAATATTTAAATCCGTTTAAATGTTGAATTCATAATATAAGAGAATTTATATATTAATTAAAAATGAAGTTGAACGTATAAAAGTATATATTAAATATAATCGAGCTCGTAATATCGCGGCAGTTCGTAATTTAATGTTCTGAACTTCAACTAAGTGTACAGTACCCATTTTAAATCGAATTTCTGTGAAACAAGAAACGTTGGAATCTGCTGAAATGTATCTTTCTAACAGAAGTTAAAAATCAAGATTTCGTGTTACAGGTTGCGAGTTATGTCCAAATCAAATTTACAATTAGTCGTTATAGAATCGTTTATCGAACATAACAGTTTATTTGATATAACTAGATACCGGTTGCTAATCTGGACAAGGTTCTTTTGAGACATAGTGATAATTTAATTTTTAGAATTTTACTGTAATTTTTAATTAATTAAAAAAGCAACTTTTTATTTGGAGTATTTTACACCTTGTATCAGTATTTTGGGGTTTCACAATATGAGTTAACCTACCGATATTATTATATTTTTGGGATCGTGACATCTTGTTCTTCTCAACGGTATTTTTATTTTTGTCGATGAGGGCCCGAAAATCTTCTAAATCTACGTTCCTACAACAAAGGGAGTGTACATGAATACTCCAAAAATATTAATTACATACAACAACAACGTATAAAACATGGAAAAAGAAAATGACGCTGGGAAACTAAGTATGAACCCTACTTACTTTAAAATCCATTAGATCGCTAGCTTAAACGTGTACAAGGAAAAGATACTGAAAACCTACTTCTACTATTGAGCGGACATATGTTGTGTATGGGCTACCCTGCAGACCTACATACGCCTATAACTTCAAACATAAGTTTCATAAAGTTGCAAACCTTATTTCAAATAAAATAATAATAAGAAAAGTGTGTTCCTTAATCCCTAAGTCTTGTACGCTACCCTTTCATGACTTATCATCGAGCATCCTACGCCTTCACTATCAAGAACAGTGACAGCCTCTCTTTTGAGAAAATATCAGCCTACCCTATACGTTTGAAGTATCCAAGATATCACAAAGTGTCACTTATATATCAAACCTACCCTAGAAGCCGTACAACAGTTCAAGTATTGAAGAGTAAAACGTGTAGACCATGCAAGTATACAGAAATCAAACCTCTACCCTATTGCCTAATACGTGGGTGCCAAGGCGTTAAACTGTATAAATATATATACTATGCATTTACTAAAAGAGAATGACGGCTGCGTATTACATCAAGCAATATATTATATTGTAATGGGCTGATAGTCGGGCTGGGCTAATTTTGTTTTCTTTTTATTTTTATTCTTTATTTCTTTTTCAGCCCAATAGTCAGCTATATATTAAATAGCTCTATGTACATTTATAATTCAATCTGAAAATAATAATCAAAGTTCAATTTATCCTCTGTCTCAAACACCTTTATATTCCATTCGAAAACTTTCTTGTTATCAGAGCAATAAAATTGCCTAACGGCACAACAAGATCCTGAAACTGAGATTATTATTCTTCATATCCATCAGATTAATTCATCACCAGACATCTCTGACTGCTACTTACCTGTTCAAGAATTCCTCAAGTTCTTGATCGATAGCGGCATTCTTTTGTTCTGAGTTCTTGATAACACTGTCATCATTTGCCTTCTATCATGGTTGATCCAACATCCTCTTCGACATTAGACAATAGCCAAAACGTTTCAACTGAAGTTGAACCTGCAAATCCAACAACAAAGACAGTCATTAGTCTAAAGAGTCAATTAATCACAATACATCTTGAAGAAGACAATTATCTTCTCTGGAAATTGCAAGTCGAGACAGCCATTCAAGGATACGGCCTTGAAGGATATATACTTGGCACTGTTGATATCCCCGCCAAGTACATTACAGATGCAAGCAACAGGACAATTGCTAATGAAAAATATGTTCAGTATCACAGACAAGACAGACTTATCAGTTCTTGGTTGTTGTCATCTATAAGTGCAAGTTTGTTACCACAAGTCATAGGATGTACCTCTGCATATGATATTTGGACTACAGTAGAAAAAGAATTCAATAATCAATGCTCTGCAAAAGTCCTTCACTACAAGAATCAATTGCAAAGTGTTAAAATGGAGAATTTTTCCATGAGAGAGTATATTGCCAAAGTTAAAAGACTATGTGATTTACTGAATGCCACTGGAAATAGGGTATCCAATAGTGATCAAGTTTTATACTTAGTTAATGGTCTTAATAACGATTATGAAGCAGTTGTTGCTGTCATAACCTCTCAAAAGGTAGTTCCTGCTATTGATGAAGTACACTCTATCTTACTCTCTCATGAGGCACGAATAAATGCCAAGAAACCTCAGGAATTAGACTATGCTGTGAATTTTACTACTGGATTCAAAGGTAAAAATCAAAACAGCAATAACAACAGGAATGATCAGCCTTACCCTAGAGGTGGTATTGCAAGGAGAGGACGTGGCAGAGGTAGATGGACTAATACAAATAGGCCAAAGTGTCAGATTTGCGAAAAGTTGGGTCACACAGCCTTGAACTGCTACTTCAGATTTAATACTAATTACACTTCTAACCAGAATCAGAGAAATAATGGGAACCCAAGTGTGAACATGACTCTATCTCAATCTGAAACCAGCAGTCAAGATAATTCCAGCAAAAATGGAAATCAGAATGACACAGCAAAACTTGAAACTATTCAGGATGATAGCTGGTACCCAATTCTGGAGCTACCCACCATATTACAAACAATCTTGACAGTTTAAATCTGGGATATAGAGACTACAAAGGTAATCACTCTATTTTATTAGGCAATGGTAAAAGTATTAATATTACTCACATTGGCAATGCTAGTTTAAGTGGTAAAAGACATTTATACCTTCACAATCTCTTAAGAGTCCCAAAGATCAAGAAAAATATAATAAGTGTTTCTCAGTTTGCTTTTGACAATAATGTCTTTTTTGAATTTTACCCTAAATATTGCCTAGTTAGGGACATTCTAACCAGAGAACCCATTTTACAGGGTAACATGGCAGGAGGACTTTACAAGTTCAACACTGTTAAAAATAACAGTGTGATAAAAAGAGAAAAATGTTGTAATCTGAATTTTCTTGACAAGGCTGAGAGCAGCAAAAAAGTTTTTGATCTTTGGCACTATAAACTTGGACACCCAAGTGCTAAGATTGTTCTGAAAGTATTAAATGAAAACCATATTCAGTATGATAATATCTCTTTACCATATATCTGTGAGTATTGCCAAGTAGGTAAAAGTCATAGATTACCATTTGTGGACTCTGAAACTGTGTATACTGAACCAATGCAATTAATTGCAACTGACTTATGGGGTCCTGCTCCTATAAATTCAGATTTTGGATTTAAGTACTATATTGCTTTTGTGGATGCTTTTTCTAGACACACTTGGATTTATTTTCTGAAAGCTAAATCTGAAACTATTAATGTTGTCACTAATTTCATCTCTATGGTTGAAAGAAAATTCAATACTCTAGTTAAAATAATTCAGTCGGATGGTGGAAGTGAATTCAAGAGTTTAAATCAATATTTTACTAAGAAAGGTATTGTTCATAGAATAACTTGTCCATACACTTCTCAACAAAATGGACTAGTTGAACGTAAACACAGGCACATTGTTGAGTCTGGTTTAACTCTATTGGCATAAGCTAAATTACCCCTAAAGTTTTGGCCTGAGGCCTTCAGTACAGCTGTCTACTTAATTAATAGGCAACCTACAAAAGTACTGAAGAACATAACACCAATAGAAAAACTATATGGTATAAAACCAGATTATAACAACTTAAAACCTATTGGATGTTTGTGTTTTCCTTTCTTAAGGCCTTACAATTCTAACAAGTTAGATTTCAGATCAAAACCATGTACCTTCTTGGGATATACCACTAGACAAAAGGGATACAAGTGTCTGGATGAAACTGGTAAACTATACATAAGCAGACATGTTGTATTTGATGAAACAGTGTTTACTTTTAGTAGTAAAGCTGTGTCAACCACAAGCAAGGTAAGAAATCCAGGTGATTCAATACCTGAGATCCCAATTTATTCTGAAAATTGGAACAATAAGGATGAAAGTGAGGCTGCTGAGTCCAGTAAAACATTACAAACTCATTCTGAAGAAGGTGGTGAATCACTACAACCCAGCCTTGCCATGCACAATCCTGAAAATTCAGAAAATCAAAAGTTAGAAGAAAGCACAGGTTCACAAAGCACAAGATCAAAATACTCATCAGATTCAGACAATGACAACAACTCACCATCACCTGAACAGCAAATTCAGACTGGTCACCATATGACTACAAGGGCAAAAAGTGGTATTTTCAAACCAAAGGCATATGTAGCTTCATCCAGTAATTGTGAACCTGATTCTTTTGAACAGGCTATCAAAAACAAAAACTGGAAGAAAGTCATGGATGAGGAATATGATGCACTCATCAGAAATAAAACTTGGAAGCTTGTATGTCCACCTGCCAATAAAAATATTGTTGGGTGCAGATGGACATACAAACTAAAAAGAAACCCAGATGGGTCAATAAATAAGTACAAGGCCAGGTTAGTTGCAAAAGGTTTTACTCAGGAATATGGGTTTGATTTTAATCAAACTTTCTCACCTGTAGTAAAACCCACCACCATTAGACTCATACTTACTATTGCTTTATGTAAAAAGTGGCATGTTAAACATTTAGATGTTAACAATGCTTTCTTAAATGGTGTTCTTGAAGAAGAGATATATATGAGGCAACCACAAGGTTACAATGTCAATCAAAATCTAGTATGTAAATTGAATAAAGCTATTTATGGGCTTAAACAGGCTCTTCGAGTCTGGTTTGATAGACTAAAAAACACTCTAACTAAACTAGGGTATCAGTCTACCAAATCAGACTGCTCATTATTCACCAAAATAAATAGCTCCACAACTATTTACATACTAATATATGTGGATGACCTTATTATAACTGGAAATAATTCAGATGATATTGACAAGCTAACTCAGTACCTAGATCAACAATTCTCAATTAAAAATTTAGGAGAATTAAACTATTTTCTGGGAATAGAAGTATCCAGGACTGAATCAGAAATAATTGTATGTCAATGAAAATACATAACTGAGTTGCTTGTCAAAACAAAAATGGTAGATGCCAAACCCCAACCTACTCCTATGGTAAGTAGTCAGAATTATTCTAAGTATGGGGGAGAGGCCATTTCAAATGTGACTGAATACAGGAGTATTATTGGTGCACTTCAATATGCAACAATAACACGTCCTGACATATCATATAGTGTGAATAAACTATCTTAATTTATGCAGAAGCCAACAGACATACACTGGAAGGCAATCAAAAGAGTTCTACGCTACTTAAAGGGAACTATTAACTATGGACTAAGACTAAAAAGCAGTCAACAGTTACACATAACTGGATATGCAGATGCTGACTAGGCTTCAAATCCTGATAATCGTAGATCAACCAGTGGTTACTGCATATATTTTGGTCAAAGCCTAATATCCTGGTGTTCAAAGAAACAGCCTACAATCTCAAGATCTAGCACAGAGGCGGAATACAGGAGTATAACCAATGCTACAGCTGAAATTAAGTGGCTACTATCACTAATGTCAGAACTCAAATTAAAACCTACAGTGAAACCAGTTCTATGGTGTGATAATAGAAGTGCTGTGTATATGACAGAAAATCCTATTCAACACGCTAGAACAAAACATATCGAGATAGATATTCATTTTGTCAGAGAAGCTGTTCAAAAAGGAGATTTACAAGTTAATCATATACCTGGATTTTATCAGTGAGCCGATATGTTAACTAAAGCTATATCATTGAAGAATTATACCAGATTCAGAGAGAAGTTCAACGTCACCAATCAAGCAAGCTCACCAAAGGACAGGACTGGAGACGAAATCAACTCAAGCATCGCTACTGCCAAGAGAAATTCACACAGATCTCAGAATCCAAAACCCAAAGACAACAATTCATCGAATCTGCTATTAAAATCAAGCAAGCCATCAGATAGCTTCAATAAGAACAGATCTAAACTAGAAAAGTATGTTAAAGGAAGAAAAAGATGAAGCGCTGCTCCCGCTCGTTGATTTTCATCGCTCGACATGGCAAAATTAGGGGTTCAGGAACCCTAAATTTTGTGGGGGAGTAAAAGAGAATGACGGCTGCGTATTACTTCAAGCAATATATTAGATTGTAATGGGCTGATAGTTGGGTTGGGCTCATTTTGTTTTCTTTTTATTTTTACTCTTTATTTCTTTTTCAGCCCAATAGTCAGCTATATATGAAACACCCCACCTCCGTTAGGGTCACTCTCAAAGGGAATGCCCTAATTTTGGTGGAGGTTTATAAGTATAAGTCACAGATATACAAGACAGATATAAGAACACTTATTTGTAAACAGCGGAACAACAAACTTTTATTTCATAAAAGCAAATACGTGCTACAACAACATCACCATAACTGTCTTACATCTTTTCCAAAAATATAACACTTTCATAATCTGTCTTGATTACATTATTTAAAGAAGCATAAATAAAACATAGATAAACTGCAAAGGCCCCATAGTGGTTGTCCAAAGCCATAGTTCAAGACGAAAAGGACCAAGCAATACATTTCTCTTCTTCAAGCTGGATGTTAACGCTGGTCAAGCTGCTGCGTTCCCTCCCTGTGGACCTGGGGGGGGGGGAACGGAAGAAAAGAAGACGAAAGAAAAGTAGAGTCAGACATAAAGCCTGAGTAAGTCTAGTACTATTCTGTCTATGAATAAAGAACTGGGTATGATAAGTATAAACAAGAAGTGGGAAAGCACTATAACTTGGTTAAGTTGTCTAGGGTCGAATAAACGATCGTACCCCATGTTAATCTCTGAACCCATATAAACTAGTTTCCAACTGGCACCCCATAATCAGGGTGATGTGATCCGTTCTATGATGATCGGCTCCTACTCGCATAGTTACATGTGTCTTACGGCCCCCGATGTTGTAGTTACCTATGCTGGTCCCACCATGGGGTGTATCAGGTCCCATGGTGGCGGCCCGACACAATCCTAGAATGCACAGGTATGCTACTGGTGTCCAGTGCCTTATTTTTCTGCGCCGGAGTGTGTGCACGCCCGCACCCCGTTAGAACCTACACTGCTACACCACCGCCGTCGATTTGACCTCTTACAATCAGCCCAGTAATCGTGCCCCACCCTACCTAGTTTCAGGGTATCCTGATACACCTTCTAGGGTTACTGCTGAAAAGGGTACCCCCGTTACTAGGTTTTCTATCTCTAGCCAACATGCTAAGTTGGTTAAGTGTTTTCCTACCTAACCCCCACCAGTCCGTTTAGTTTAGCATGTTCCATTTTGATTAAGTCTTTAGTTCACTTAATCCTAACAATCCTGACTCAGCCTTAATTGTTTTATTAAGGCCCTGACCTCTCACATTAGACAGGTATTGTTGTGGCTGCCTGTTGCCGGTTGGTTCCGAGCAGTCTTACGCCACAACTCAGTCTAACCTCGGGTCCTTATTGGGCTCCATGTTTAACCTCCCACATTGGATAGGTATTATTGTGACTACTGGACAGCCGGGCGGTTCCGGGCAGGTTTACATCACAACTCAATCCAACCTCGGGTTAAACACATCGTATGTTCTACATTTACATATTTTGTCTTTCTTCTTTATTTTCTTATATGTAAATATTTGCGGCCCATTATTAAGTTAATGGTGTAAAGGTTACACCAATCATGGGCCCAACCCATACTTGAATTTGGGCCCTTCTATTTTATATTTTCATTCATTAGTAATTTTAACCCAACGTTATTTTCCCCCGTTTAACACGTCCGTTTATTATATATATATGTTGGGCTTAGCCTTTTTAAGCCCAACTTAGCCATGCGAAAAGGGGAGGCTCAAAGCGTGATTACATACACAAAAAGGGGAATGTGAACGCATGAACTTGCAATATGACGTTGGAAATACAAAATAGAAACTGGTGTACTTGCATAGTGGTAACATATACTTTGGTCATAAAGCATAAGTGACATGAATCAAACCATGTAAACTTGTAGTTAAATTAAGAATATCACTATTGACACATAGGCTTAGCTACAACATAAACCTATATTTTTATTCAGGCATAATGTCAAACATAAGCAAATCATGTTCATAAGACTACTACATGTTTACAAAGGTGCCTATTTTTGTGACTAATACAAAAGTATAGTTAAATTTGTTCGCATAACCATGGCATAAATATTCCTAACATGAAATCATGATTTTTACTTTAGTCATGCAAACTTGCAAAAAGGGATTTTGAATCTAACCTAGCTATGTACCACATATGTCATCATATAATTCTTGTAAATAATATAGACTTAATTATGCAAAATATCAATCATAGCCTAGTCATATTCATAAGTTTGCAAATAGGTTTTCTAGTACAAAAGCATGACTTAATACATAGATTATGATGCCAAATTTTTAACATAATTTCATATGGACTATGATAACCCAAACTTATTCCAATTACTTCACAAAAATGATGTTTGTATAAAAATACACATTATGATGGCATAGTAGCAAAAACCCAAACTTGCATGAGTTTCAATTAAAAAACTACATACATGTAGCTTCAACAAGGATTACATAATTTGCGAATATTCCAAACGTATACTTGCATAAAACTACCGCATGTAGTTTTTCATAACTGAATAACATAATTCGAGAATATCCAAATGTATACAATATTCCAAATCGATAAGAATCATAGTAACGCACAAATTATGAATTATTTATCACCACAACCAAGAATACAAACCAACACAGTTATTTGTTCATACCAAAGTAATACTCTACTTACAATGGTGAGGCGAATTCTCAAATTTAGGGATTTGAAGATGCGGTTTGATTTGATTGAGTTGCTTTATGCCTTAGAATTTGCCTCCTAATCCTCTCTCCAATTGGTGGCTACCCCTAGTCGTTCCTCAGCAACATGGCGGCTTTGTTCTTATTTTTGAATGAATAGATTAGGGTTGAGTCTAGTGTCATTTTTATAGGGGTTATGAACTGATTAGGACCATTGATGTTGCTTGGATTGATCGTAGCCATTCATCCTAAGGAGAGACCAATTAGAGCTTGCCACCTAACCCTAATGACAAAGCAGACTACAGAAAATCGGCCAACATAAAATAGGCCAGCCAGGTTGGACTGGGTTCGACCTGGCTCTGGACCAGGTCGACAGCCCTATCGACAGCCCTGTCGACCTGGTTAGACCAGGTCGACAGCCCAGTCGACCCGGGTGCGTTAGGCGGGTGTTTTTCTGCTCTGGCCCATTGGGCCCCATTTTGGAATTTAAATTTGATTTTCTGAGCTATTTTATTCTGTTTGAATTTTAAACTTAATTCAAAAACTTCCAAAGGCCATATCTTCTTCATACGGACTCCGTTTTTCGAAAACTCGGACTCTATTTCGCGTATTTTTCCGAGACGAACGCAATGGCGTATCCCGTTTCCCTTAGTTCTTTGATTCCAATTTAATTATACTTTAATTTGTGAATTTCACAGTTATAGAATTCGCGGGGTGTTACATTCTCCCCCACTTAAAAGGATTTCGTCCCCGAAATCTTCCAGTTAGGAGGAATGTATATCATCCATCTACTCATCCATCAAACACGAGCATCCATTGTCCTTAAAAGACTTCTAATGCTTCATGATCATATGCGAAGTGTGTGTGTACATGTACTTATCTAATGCAAAATCAGGCGGTCTACTGATTCAGTTGACCTCCTTAATGCGAATTATGTAAGTGTCATGAATCCATTATGTATGCAAATTTTCCTATTCTTGATTCTACATGAGTGCACAATCATTTAATACAAATGCAGCATCCACATGACAACACATTAAAGTTCAATCACATACGAATGCAAACATATATGCATATGCAATATGAAGTGACTGAGCCGATCTAAAACCTAGATTGTGTGTGTATATGCAACCACGAGCAACCACTAGCAATCATTTGCAACCACTTGCAACCATCATCCATAACATGTTTCAATTACATGTTTCCATCCAAAGGGTTTCTACCTAAAAGATAAGGTCGAGGAAATATACCTAAAAAGATAGATAAAAGCGCAACTTAAGGAAAAGGAAAGATCAAGGATGTACCCTCGAACAGAAAAGGGTAGGCCGTACGGATTCTAGCTTCAGTTTCCCAAGTCGCGTCTTCCTCGACGTCGCTCCACTGAACTTTGACGAGCTTGACTTCACGGTTGCGTAACTTCTTCACTTCCGTTCCTAATATGCGTGTTGGAACTTTTCTTATGGTTGCTTCGCGTTCCACTTCGGCCTCTTCGAGGATATTTGGCTCTACCACCTCAGCTGACTCATGTAGACATTTTCGGAGATGTGAAACGTGAAAAACGTTGTGGACTCCGGCCAACTTCTCGGGTAGCTCTAATTTATAGGCCATTTTCCCAATTTTCTCGATGATAGGGAATGGCCCTACGAACCTTGGTGCCAGTTTTCCTGTGGTTCCAAAACGAACAACGTTTCTTAGGGGTGATACCTTGAGAAAAACTCTATCTCCAACCTCAAATTCAAGGTTGGTCCTTCTCTTGTCGGCATAGGACTTTTGTCTGTCTTGGGCCGTCTTCATCCTTCTTCGTATTAAGTCTACTTTCTCTGAAGTCTCTCGGATCATATCTGGTCCAAGTATGAGCTTGTCCGTAGACTCCCACCAACAAGTGGGCGATCGGCACGGTCTTCCATATAAAGCTTCGAAGGGCGCCATTCCGATGGTTGCTTGATAGCTGTTGTTGTAGGCAAATTCCACCAAAGGAAGGTGGTCTTCCCATGTCCCTCCGATGTCAAGGACGCATAGCCTTAAGAGGTCTTCCAAAATTCTGTTCACTCTCTCTGTTTGGCCGTCGGTTTGGGGATGATAGGCTGTGCTCAAGCATAACTGCGTTCCTACTGCTTCTTGCAGACTCCGCCAAAACTTTCTGGTGAAGATAGGGTCTCGGTCACTAACAATGCTAGATGGTATTCCATGGAGTCGAACGATTTCCTTGAGGTAAAGTGATGCTAGGGATGAGGCAGTTCTTTTACTTTTGGCAGGTAAAAAGTGGGCGCTTTTAGTAAGCCTATCCACTATTACCCAAATGCTAGTGTTGCCTCTCCTAGACCTAGGCAGCCCATCGATGAAGTCCATTGAGATGCTATCCCACTTCCACTGCGGGACCTCCAGAGGATGTAGCAGTCTGCCAGGCTTTTTCTTTTCCGCCTTAACCTGTTGGCACACCATACACTTAGAAACAAACTCTGCCACGTCCTTTTTCATGCCGTTCCAGAAGAAAGTCCTTTTTATGTCTTTGTACATTTTATCTCCGCCTGGGTGTATCGTCATCTTAGAGTGATGTGCTTCCTCGAGAACTTTCTTTATTAAATCTTTTATTTGTGGGACGCATAGTCTTCCGTCTCGCCTTAGCAATCCCTTATCGTCGATGGAGTATCTGTTGAGGTGACTTGAAGTCTCACCCCTAATTAGCCTATCAATTGTTTCCACAAGCTGAGGGTCGTCGCGTTGTGCTATCCCTACTGAATCCACTAAAGTTGGGCGCACTTCGAGAGATGCTAGCAAGCCTGGTACGAAATCGGAGGAAGGCCTAAAGTCGAAGCTGGCTATAAACTCTAGGCTTTGTCTTTCAACAAACAACGGGCTTAGGGTCAATTTCTTTCGGCTCAACGCGTCTGCCACTATGTTGCCTTTGCCCGGAGTGTAGGAGATTTCGAAATCGTACGAGGCAAGAAACTCCATCCATCTTTGTTGCCTCAAGTTAAGATCCTTCTGCGAGAAAAGATATTTCAACGATTTATGGTCAGTGTAAAGTTCGAACTTCTCACCTAGGAGATAGTGTCGCCAAGACTTGAGTGCAAAGACGATAGCGGCTAACTCAAGATCGTGGGTTGGGTAGTTCTTTTCGTGCACTTTCAACTGCCTCCCGCCATAAGCTACTACCCTTCCTTCTTGCATTAAGACGGCGCCTAGCCCTGTGCCACATGCATCCGTATAAACAGTGAACATCTTGCTTCCATCTGGCAGCGTCAAAACTGGGGCTGTTGTGAGAGCCCTTTTCAGTCTTTGGAAAGCAAACTCGCAATCCAAGTCCCAATTGAACACTAGATTCTTTTTGGTCAATTTTGTGAGCGGAGCTGAGATTTTCACAAAATCCCTTATAAATTTTCGATAGAAACCTGCTAGTCCTAGAAAACTTCGGACCTCAGTTGCATTCCTTGGTGTCTTCCAATCCTGTACCGCCACTACCTTAGCAGGGTCCACTGCTAACCCTTGTTTGGATACTATGTGCCCAAGGAACCTCACCTCTTCTCTCCAAAAGTGGCATTTGGAGAATTTGGCTTTTAGTTGATGGACTCGCAAAGTTTCCATGATTGCCCTTAAGTGTTGAGCATGTTCCTCTTCACTCTTTGAGAAGATAAGGATATCATCTACGAAGACCACTACGAATTTGTTGAGGAAATCTCTAAATACCCTACTCATTAGGTCCACGAAGTACGCAGGTGCATTTGTCAAGCCAAAAGGCATGACAAGCCATTCAAAGAAGCCATCTGGGGTTCTGAATGCCGTTTTATCGATGCTGTCTTCAGCCACCCTTAGCTGATGAAAACCGGTTGCTAAATCGAGTTGGGAGAAAACATACGCTCCTACAAGCTGGTCAAATAAATCGTCAATTCTAGGGAGAGGGTGCCTATTCTTTTTCGTTAGCTTATTGAGCTCCCTATAGTCAACACATAGACGGAGTGAACCATCCGCCTTTGTAGCGAACACCACTGGAGCGCCCCATTCTGAAATGCTCCTCCTAATGAACCCCTTTTCTAGAAGCTCTTTAATCTGTTTACTGAGCTCTTTCCTTTCTCGTGGGGCCATGTGTCTAACGGGCAACGCAACGGGCTTTGCATTATCTACAAGATATATGCGGAAGTCTATTTCCCGCTTCGGAGGCAAGCCCTTCACCTCTTCGAAGACATCCGGATATTCCCGGACCACTCTAACTGATTGCAAATTTTCAACAGAGGCATCTAGCGATTCAAGATAACTAAGCATAACCGCATACGAGGGATTACAAGAAATTTCCAAAGTATTACCGAGCTGGGTTAGGAGCCTAACAACCCTTTTCTCACAATCAAGGATGGCCCCATTACTGGATAGCCAATCCATACCCAAAATCAAACCATACCCCGAAAAGCCCAAAACAAAGGCACTACATTGAAATTCTACACTTATAATAGAAATTTTCAATCCCAAACAGATCATAGACAAATGAGCTGGGCCCCCAATTGGGTTTGAAAAAATTAAGGGGTCCTCTACCATACTAGTTTTTAGGTGCAGAGATTCTACTAAAGCAGACGAGATAAAAGAGTGTGATGCGCCAGAATCAAATAAAGTGCGAACGGGGTGATCACAAAGATAAACTACACTTTCTACAGAAGTATTTATACCTCGTTGTAGCAGAGGTGGCGCTTCCAGCACATGAACCTGTGCCCCTGGGGTGGATCCAGCCCTCTGCCCCTGTCCTCGTTTCTTCGGGCAGTCCTTAGCCATGTGGCCTGTCTCACCGCAAGAAAAGCACCCACCATTCTCCTTGGCCTTCTTTTTCCGGCAGTCCTTTACTAAGTGCCCCACTTTGCCACAGAAATTGCACTTCCTCTTCTCTTTATTGCCTTTCCCGCCCTTCTTAAAGTCTGTCTTCTTAGGCTGCAAACCCGCTTTCTTCCCTTGAGAGCTTTCTGCCTTTGTCTCCTTCTTGCCCTTATCCTCTTCATTTAGCAATGCCATTTGCACCAATCTTTCATACGTGGCTCCCATGGGTATATGGGTCATGGCCAAACTGTGTAATGGCTCATTCAACCCTTTGACGAAACGGAGAGCCTTCTTGTGCGGGGTATTG
The DNA here is from genome assembly GCA_030737875.1 of Allium sativum. Classification (NCBI taxonomy): domain Eukaryota; kingdom Viridiplantae; phylum Streptophyta; class Magnoliopsida; order Asparagales; family Amaryllidaceae; genus Allium; species Allium sativum. Next base: position 784,163,245 of record CM060921.1, read on the forward strand.
ACTAGGTCCAGCCCAAACCTAGCCAGCTCATCAAACTGATTCACGTACTCTCTGACTGTCTTGTCCCCTTGCTTAAGAAATAAGAATTTTTCCAACTGCAAACTTCTTTCCGCATCTGAGAGAAATTTAGTCTCAAACCTTGCCCTAAAGTCCTCCCACGTTTCCACTAGTCTTTCAGCATTAGTGACTTCCCACCAGTAGGAAGCCTCGCCCTTCAATAGCCATACTGCCAATTGTACTTTTTGTCTATCCTCTACCTCAAAGATGATGAATAGATCCTCAGTTTCTTTCAGCCAATTTCTGGCTGCCACGAAGGACTCAGTTCCATGGAAATCCCTTCCTACCATAGCTTTAAAATCTTTACATATCTTAGCAAAAGTGTTTCCCCATGGAGGAGGTGGAGGAAAAGGTGCTGCTGCAGCTGGATGATTTCCTTCCGCTGGGGGAGGAGGACCCTTGCTTCTAAGAACCGTCTAAACCAACTAGGTATTGGCACCCCTTCTGGCAAGTTAAGTTCTTGGGACATGCTGAAACAAAAAGGATAGATTCAAAACGAAGGATAAGAGATAGTACCTATGGCTTTGGGGAGTGGACTTTGCCTTTTAAAATAAAATAATATTTTTCTTTTAAAAATGCTTCTTTAAATTTCCTTTTTGAAAATAATTTTTCAAAACTTTTTATCTTATCTGGTAAACCTATGCTCTGATACCAAGTGAAATACCCCACCTCCGTTAGGGTCACTCTCAAAGGGAATGCCCTAATTTTGGTGGAGGTTTATAAGTATAAGTCACAGATATACAAGACAGATATAAGAACACATATTTGTAAACAGCGGAACAATAAACTTTTATTTCATAAAAGCAAATACGTGCTACAACAACATCACCATAACTGTCTTACATCTTTTCCAAAAACATAACACTTTCATAATCTGTCTTGATTACATTATTTAAAGAAGCATAAATAAAACATAGATAAACTGCAAAGGCCCCATAGTGTTTGTCCAAAGCCATAGTTCAAGACGAAAAGGACCAAGCAATACATTTCTCTTCTTCAAGCTGGATGTTAAGGCTGGTCAAGCTGCTGCGTTCCCTCCCTGTGGACCTGGGGGGGGGGGGGGGAACGGAAGAAAAGAAGACGAAAGAAAAGTAGAGTCAGACATAAAGCCTGAGTAAGTCTAGTACTATTATGTCTATGAATAAAGAACTGGGTATGATAAGTATAAACAAGAAGTGGGAAAGCACTATAACTTGGTTAAGTTGTCTAGGGTCGAAAAAACGATCGTACCCCATGTTAATCTCTGAACCCATATAAACTAGTTTCCAACTGGCACCCCATAATCAGGGTGATGTGATCCGTTCTATGATGATCGGCTCCTACTCGCATAGTTACATGTGTCTTACGGCCCCCGATGTTGTAGTTACCTATGCTGGTCCCACCATGGGGTGTATCAGGTCCCATGGTGGCGGCCCGACACAATCCTAGAATGCACAGGTATGCTACTGGTGTCCAGTGCCTTATTTTTCTGCGCCGGAGTGTGTGCACGCCCGCACCCCGTTAGAACCTACACTGCTACACCACCGCCGTCGATTTGACCTCTTACAATCAGCCCAGTAATCGTGCCCCACCCTGCCTAGTTTCAGGGTATCCTGATACACCTTCTAGGGTTACTGCTGAAAAGGGTCCCCCCGTTACTAGGTTTTCTATCTCTAGCCAACATGCTAAGTTGGTTAAGTGTTTTCCTACCTAACCCCCACCAGTCCGTTTAGTTTAGCATGTTCCATTTTGATTAAGTCTTTAGTTCACTTAATCCTAACAATCCTGACTCAGCCTTAATTGTTTTATTAAGGCCCTGACCTCTCACATTAGACAGGTATTGTTGTGGCTGCCTGTTGCCGGTTGGATCCGGGCAGTCTTACGCCACAACTCAGTCTAACCTCGGGTCCTTATTGGGCTCCATGTTTAACCTCCCACATTGGATAGGTATTGTTGTGACTACTGGACAGCCGGGCGGTTCCGGGCAGGTTTACATCACAACTCAATCCAACCTCGGGTTAAACACATCGTATGTTCTACATTTACATATTTTGTCTTTCTTCTTTATTTTCTTATATGTAAATATTTGCGGCCCATTATTAAGTTAATGGTGTAAAGGTTACACCAATCATGGGCCCAACCCATACTTGAATTTGGGCCCTTCTATTTTATATTTTCATTCATTAGTAATTTTAACCCAACGTTATTTTCCCCCGTTTAACACGTCCGTTTATTATATATATATGTTGGGCTTAGCCTTTTTAAGCCCAACTTAGCCATGCGAAAAGGGGAGGCTCAAAGCGTGATTACATACACAAAAAGGGGAATGTGAACGCATGAACTTGCAATATGACGTTGGAAATACAAAATAGAAACTGGTGTACTTGCATAGTGGTAACATATACTTTGGTCATAAAGCATAAGTGACATGAATCAAACCATGTAAACTTGTAGTTAAATTAAGAATATCACTATTGACACATAGGCTTAGCTACAACATAAACCTATATTTTTATTCAGGCATAATGTCAAACATAAGCAAATCATGTTCATAAGACTACTACATGTTTAAAAAGGTGCCTATTTTTGTCACTAATACAAAAGTATAGTTAAATTTGTTCGCATAACCATGGCATAAATATTTCTAACATGAAATCATGATTTTTACTTTAGTCATGCAAACTTGCAAAAAGGGATTTTGAATCTAACCTAGCTATGTACCACATATGTCATCATATAATTCTTGTAAATAATATAGACTTAATTATGCAAAATATCAATCATAGCCTAGTCATATTCATAAGTTTGCAAATAGGTTTTCTAGTACAAAAGCATGACTTAATACATAGATTATGATGCCAAATTTTTAACATAATTTCATATGGACTATGATAACCCAAACTTATTCCAATTACTTCACAAAAATGATGTTTGTATAAAAATACACATTATGATGGCATAGTAGCAAAAACCCAAACTTGCATGAGTTTCAATTAAACAACTACATACATGTAGCTTCAACAAGGATTACATAATTTGCGAATATTCCAAACGTATACTTGCATAAAACTACCGCATGTAGTTTTTCATAACTGAATAACATAATTCGAGAATATCCAAACGTATACAATATTCCAAATCGATAAGAATCATAGTAACGCACAAATTATGAATTATTTATACCACAACCAAGAATACAAACCAACACAGTTATTTGTTCATACCAAAGTAATACTCTACTTACAATGGTGAGGCGAATTCTCAAATTTAGGGATTTGAAGATGCGCTTTGATTTGATTGAGTTGCTTTATGCCTTAGAATTTGCCTCCTAATCCTCTCTCCAATTGGTGGCTACCCCTAGTCGTTCCTCAGTAACATGGCGGCTTTGTTCTTATTTTTGAATGAATAGATTAGGGTTGAGTCTAGGGTCATTTTTATAGGGGTTATGAACTGATTAGGACCATTGATGTTGCTTGGATTGATCGTAGCCATTCATCCTAAGGAGAGACCAATTAGAGCTTGCCACCTAGCCCTAATGACAAAGCAGACTACAGAAAATCGGCCAACATAAAATAGGCCAGCCAGGTTGGACTGGGTTCGACCTGGCTCTGGACCAGGTCGACAGCCCTGTCGACAGCCCTGTCGACCTGGTTAGACCAGGTCGACAGCCCAGTCGACCTGGGTGCGTTAGGCGGGTGTTTTTCCGCTCTGGCCCATTGGGCCCCATTTTGGAATTTAAATTTGATTTTCTGAGCTATTTTATTCTGTTTGAATTTTAAACTTAATTCAAAAACTTCCGAAGGCCATATCTTCTTCATACGGACTCCGTTTTTCGAAAACTCGGACTCTATTTCGCGTATTTTTCCGAGACGAACGCAATAGCGTATCCCGTTTCCCTTAGTTCTTTGATTTCAATTTAATTATACTTTAATTTGTGAATTTCACATTTATAGAATTCGCGGGGTGTTACAATATATTAAATAACTCTATGTACATTCATAATTTAATCTGAAAATAATAATCAAAGTTCATTTTATCCTCTGTCTCAAACACCTTTATATTCCATTCGAAAACTTTCTTTTACCTCCTATTTCTCACTTGTTTCAGTAAGCTTCGAACAGAAACTTTAATAGTAAATAAATTATAAAAGTAGAATAATATGCGGAACCTTGCTACAGCAGGTAAGAGCAAGACCTGAAACGGCAAGCAACAAATGGAGTTTGCCGTGTAAAATGGTGTACGATGATTCACATGTTGTTGTGAAGTGATATTCGAGCTTGCGAGATTTGGGACAAGTAGACAAGGGTCGAGGTGGTCACTGTTATGGCGCGGAGGGGGCTGTCGAACATGAGCAACAGGGTCATTGCGAATTGAATTTGGGTGCCACTGCGGGATGGAGTTTGTACTGTTTTTATGAGGAAAATGGGTGCGTTTCTTTTGACAGTAATGGATGCCAGGAGGAAAACCATATGCTTAACCTTGGATGTTGACCAAAATAATGTATTAAGGGGGGTTTAAGTAGTGTTGAATGGTAACTAAGGGGGGTGTTTTGTCTGAAAGTCAGTAACGCATTGAGGACTATTAGTGCATGTTGATACAATGGACGGTGGTCATGGGTTGATATAGCAGGTCATGTCAGTAGAGAAGTACGGGGATTTAAATAAAAAAGTATGCATGGGGTTTGGATACGTTTGGTAGAACTGGGAAAGTGACACATAACGCGTGGAATATGTGGTGAGGCGTGAGAACATTGTGAAGGCAAGAATGGGCATTGCCAGGTCGGGGGCGTTGGAAAGGGAAACTCAGGGCGAACATGAGGATTAGTTTCAATTGGATAAGCAACTACAGTTGCATGTGGGTTTGTTGTTTTAGTGTGACAGATGGAGATATGTGGAAGCTGATGATGTGTTAATATGTGGAAGCTGATGATGTGTTGATGTCAAACGCCTACTCTGTAAGTCATGTACTGGGAAGATATCTATGCGGATGGGGTTAAAATGGTCGTGAGCCATGTTGATAAAGAAGAAGCACAGTCTCTAAAAAAAAGAAAGAGAGATGTATAACGTATAGAAGACGTACGTTGAGTGTATGAACGCATGTGTGCAAACATAAAAGGGGGTGGGACGTTCTACGTGGCGGAAATGGTCATCGCACAAGGACTAATATTTGTTTTTACAAACAAGCAAACAAGCTTGCTGTATTTGTTGTGTAAAGGACCAGTAACGACCAGAATGATCGACAACTGAAGGAGCAGTTTAAATCTTAAGAAACAGAGCAGAAAACATGCACGAGTAGATCAGAATATAATTTGGGCCGGGTTAAAAGTCACGTTTGGTCCGTATGGACGTAGGCTACGCGATGAAGCTGTTCCGTAGCAAATTGGAGCTCGTCTGAATTTATAGCAAAATAAAACGCTGGATTCAAATCTGCTAACGCAAATCGTTATTTAACGGTTAACGCGTAAAGGTGAGTAAACTCACTAACTCTGTTCATTTTTATAATATTATAGTCGTTATTTAATATTGATAAATAATGGTTAAATGATGTGTGATGGTTGTTTGGATGGATCTGGATAAATTGGTTGAAGTAATTATATCGTTGTTTTCATATATTGCACCACATGATAAAATAGATAATCTGTTAGTGATTATTGTTTGTTGGGGATGTGGGATTGCACTGGCCCTGAAATAACTGTTATTTAAATACCATAAATATATAGGAAAAGTAATTCGAGTTTAAAAGGGGAGATCTATTATTTATTTATTTCTATTTTTAATAATAGAAATTGAATCGGGATTAGCGAAATTATAATAACTTGTTTTAAATGTATATCAGGCAGTTTGATTTAAATATGATATTTATAATGAAATGAATACTTATCCTTGGGAAATTTGGAAATACGAATTCAAGAAAATATTAAAGGGAAATGGAAATTCGACTCTGTCGAATTGTAGATATATAAATAACTTACTTATAGGAATTATATATATATATATATATATTATGAAGATAGTTAATAGTTGGTTTGAAAAACATAATTTATAATCAAATAGGAAATCTAGCTTTAGTTATAAACACGATTTATAATTTAGGAGAAGTAACTTGTAAATGGGGGTGGTAAAGTGGAGTGGAAATCTAGAAAATAACTTGATAGATGAAATTTAACCTATGATGATATTTATTTATGAAACCAAGTTTAGATTGATTTACAAGACCAGATTTCTATCAGAAATGATATTCACGTTTTAAAATGAATAAAAAGCAAATGTGTTGCAGATTAGAATGGTTATAATGAAAAGTAATGCATATTTTCAATAGTGCAAAAATTAGGGAATATGAGAAATATCTGAAAGGATAACGGGAAGTTGGGAAATTAGTGTTAATTAAAAAGGGGCCAGTGTTATGTGATGTTTAGTTGTACATTTAAATGAATGTTTGTTTTTACTTTGATAGTTAAATAACCGACTATCGAAGTGTTTTGACCATCGTTGTCAATACGGGGAGACCGGTTGGGTATATTATCTGAAAACCACACCGTATAAGGATAAGCGTTGCGAATTATATTATGTTGAAGAAAATTGAAGACGGAGTGAAATGGAAGGGTCGTCCTGTTCCAGAATGGTGTTTTCTGTTTGTCCAGTCCCAGGACAACTTGTATGGACGAGTGTCTAACAGAGTATACCTAACAAATCACGTACAGTTGATCTCTTAAAGGTATTACGTCTGGTGGCGGAGGAATTCGTTCCTCTTAGCTTTTCATACCCGTGATATTTTTGGAAATCGATTAGTGAATTGACGGGTTTGACGATGTGGCATTCAAAGTGAATGGTGATCAGATGTTCTGAAGATAAGCGTAGTCTCTAGGCTCACAACCAGGAAGTAACAAAAGTTGGGCTAGGCAGCATGGCTAGTTGAGTCATACCCAAGCAGGGTGTATTGTCACCGATCTAGAGAAAATTCATATTTATTCTTCTTTTCGATTCTGTATCTTCGGATTGCGGTTGGATGGCCAACAACCGTGGGTGGCAATATATTCGCTACACTCAAGCTAAATGAGTGGGCAGTCATGTGTGGCCGGGTTGCAAGACGTTCTTGTTGAACCCAGGTGCATACCCTCTAGAGTACACTGATCGGAAGGGTGCTCCCATACCTTGTCTGTTGGAATCCAATATCCAATAAGCGCTCTGCGGTTTTTTATTTTATACTATATATGTGGAGCATGAGATGCAAGCGTTCTGCTATTTGGTTATTTACTTGATTAGATATTATTATAATATTACCGGATTTTGATATCAAAACGATTTGGGTTATAGTAAGGTAAAAACCGTCCGTTTATATGTGCGGGCTGGTTTTACTATTATCTTTTTGTTTCAAAATAATTTTCCATGTTAAACAGTATGATTGGAGTTTCCTCACACCAGTCCCACGACTGACCAAGAGTTTATTTGTTTATGTTTTCCCTAAACTCTTGGGTGCCCAAATTTGTATGGGCAGTCAAGTTTTCAGGCTTTGCAGATTCATTTGGAGGAGCTCGAAACAGGATGCTTCATCATTAGTTAGTTAGAGATTATTCCCACTGTAATATATATGAGTTGTACTCTGATATGGTATGTATATACAAATTCAGTTTATGTATTTCAAAGTTATATTATAATATATGTTATTCGTTCCGCTATGAGATTCGTATTGACTCTTATTCTAATGTTCTTCTTCTCCTTCTATTCTATTAGTTCTATCTTTTCTATCTCATCCTCTTATTTCTTTCTATTAATGACCTGTATTTTCGTGCACTTTGAGTTGAATGTGTAGGATATTAGTCAGCTCAAATTGGTACGGATTTTCATCGTTCAGAGCTTGGCTTCCTCCCGTATCGCCTTTAAAGGAAAATTTGAGCAGTTGGAATCTGTTGAATTGGTTATAAAGTTATTTTAAATTTGGCCTTGCATAGTTTACAAAGTTATTTTAATCCGCTGCTATACTCCGCTTTATATATACCACCCGGAGAATTTCGCTAGTATCTCTTCTGCATGGCTCTGATACCAACTGTAGTGGCCGGAAAATCCGTACTAATTTAAGCTGACTAATATCCTACACATTCAACTCAAAGTGCACGAAAGTTCAGATCATTAATAGAAAGAATTTAGAGGATGAGATAGAAAAGATAGAACTAATAGAATAGAAGAAGAAGAACACCAAAATCAAAGCGAACACGAATCTCACTGTGGAATGAATAAATTGTATTATAACATAACTTTGAAACACAAAATCTGAATTTGTACTTACATATCATATCAGAGTATAACTCATATACATCACAGCGAAAATAATCTCTGCATAACTAATAGTGTAGCCTTCTGCTTTGAGCTCCTCCAAGTGTATCTGTAAAAGCCTGAAACACTTGACTGCCCATACAAATTTGGGCACCCAAGAGTTTAGGAAAAAACAAACAAAATAAACTCTGGGTCAGTCACGGGACTGGTGGGTGTAAATTCCAACCATATCGTTTAACTTTGGAAATCCTTTTCGAAACAAAATAATAATAGTAAGACCAGCCCACACATAAACATGGACGGTTTTTACCTTACTATAATCCAAAATACTTTGATATCAAAATCCAGTGATATTATGATAATGTCTAAACAAATAAATTTCCAAGTAGTAGAACGCTTGCATCTCCTGCTCCACATATATATAGTATAAAAAACCAAAAACCGCAGAGTGCTTATTGGAGATTGGATTCCAACAGACAAGTCATGGGAGTGCCTACTGATTAGTGTACTTTAGAGGGTATACACCTGGGTTCAACAAGAACGTCTTGCAACCTGACCACACATAACCGACCACTCATTTAGCTTGAGTGTATCGAATATATTTCCACCCATGGTTGTTGGCCATCCAACCGTCGTTCGAAGATATAGAAACGAAAATAAGAACAAATATGAATTTTCTCTAGATCAGTGACAATACACCCTGCTTGGGTATGACCCAACTAGTCATGCTGCCTAGCCCAACTTCTGTCATATTCGGTTTGTGAAGCTAGAGGCTACGTCTATTTTCAGAATATCCGATCACCATTCACTTTGAATGCCATATCGTCAAACCCGTCAATTCACTAATCGATTCCCAAACATATTACGGGTATAAAAGGCTAAGAGGAACGAATTCCTCCACCACCAGACGTAATACCTTTAAGAGATCAACTGTACGTGATTTGTTAGGTATACTCTGTTAGACACTCATCCATACAAGTTGTCCTGGAACTGGACAAATAGAAAGTACCATTCTGGAACAGAACGACCCTTGCATCCCACTCCATCTTCAATTGTCTTCAGCATAATATAATTCACAGCGCTTAGGCCTATATGGAGTGGTTTTCAGATAATAAATCCAACCGGTCTCTCCGTATCGACAACGATGGTCAAAACACTTCGATAGTCGGTTATTTAACTATCGAAGTAAAAACAAATATTCATTCTAATGTATAACTAAACATCACACAATCACTGGACCTTTTATTTAACATTAAATTTCCAGTTTCCTATATCTTCCTAGATATTTCCCCAAAACCCGTTTAAGCTTTACACCTCTTGGAAAACATTTCCAGTTTTCATTACAATTATTTAATTTGTAACATTCGCGTTTTTTAAATACTATTCAATTTAAAATGTGAATATAATCCATTTATAGAATTCTAACATGTTTATCAAATAAATCTTCATTTAAGAAATAAATACCCTTACCTTGTTTACCGAATCTCTTTCGTAATTCTATATTCCCATTCCAATTTATAAAATCAATTTCTAAATAAACTTCTTGTTAACTCAATATCAAGTTTATAACTAAATATTGATTATATATCCTATTAAAATTTATTGGTTTAAACTAAATACTAACTGTCCTATCAGATTATAATTCCCTAAAATAATTTTCTTTAATACATTCGACATCGTCGAATTATTGTTCTAAACCCTAATAATGTTATTTAGTTATAATCATATTCCAAACATCGAAATGATGTCATCATTTTCTGAAACGATTCTCCAATTCCTCTTTCTAAACTCATCCTTATACTTGTGGATTTCAAACCAACTTTTTCATTTCCTAGGGAGTAGTGCTATATATATAAAAATCACGCTTAAGCTTTGATCAACAACATTAATTTATCGTTATAGTTCATAAACTTGTCATACGCTGTAATATTCCCCTTTATACTAATCTCGACATAACAATCACGCTTAAGCCTAGTCAACAATGTTATTTTATCGTTATAGTTCAACAATGCATATATAAAAGAAACAGTACATATAAATATTTTGTAATCAGGTTGTATTCCTCCAACCGGTTTCCTGCATCCATAGATGTTAGTCAAACAATTAACACTGATTCCATACCGGGAATATTATAACCAATAGGATCAGTATCCAATCCATGATGTGCATATATGCAACGATATGTGTATATTTCAACCAATTTAATTATAATCTACCTAAACGACCATCACATAACATTCAACCAATATTAAAATATAATTAAAATATTTTAAAATAGATCAGAGTTAGTGAATTTACTCACTTTTGCGCGTTAACCATTAAATAATGATTTGCATCAGTTGATCCGATCCGGCGTTTTTTCTGCCATAGTCCGCACGAGCTCCAAATCGCACCACAACAGTTTTGTTTTGTATCCTGCGTTCATACAGACTTTACGTACTAACTGCATCAAACTCTGTCAATATTCACATGCACCATTTCCTTCCCATACCCATACAAAACTACAGTGCCTCTTCTCCTTAACTTCGACGCTACTTTTTAAACGTTCCTCGACATCCTCCATCTCCGGCAATAACCACCTCAATGCTACTACTCGAATTAAGATCTGCTACTTCCAGGTTTCTAAATTTTAGAGGCCGACCTCCTGCCATCAATGCCGTCGGTGACAACATTTGAACTCCCTTACAACTAGAGCCTTTCACCCAACGAGATCCTCCCATGCCGACTTTCAGGCCTGCCACCAACCACCTTTCACGAGCATCACTACTGCTATGCTCTTCATAATGAACACCCGCAAACAGCCCTTTTCCTTTCTCATACTAGGATGCAGCACTCGCCTCTTTATAAGATTCGAACCAGCACTACCATATATCATGCCATTGCCAACACTTTGACATCGTGCTGTGGTTTTTTCTAAATCCGCATCTCACATTTACTTCATGGTTTGCCTCATTCCCAGTAATGCATGACAAGCCCCATTTAAACCACTTTTTCATACACCTTGACCCAATGCTAAGACAACAACCCACCCCTATATACTATATCCTCAAGCTACGCCATGCAGACCATACTTCCCTCCAACTCACAAGAAAATTTCTACTCTTGTAAATACAACGCAAGCAGTATGGCATCGAACCCTTCCAATTAAGGCCATACTCCCCCATGCAATGCTTTAACAGCATGTTCCTTTGCTTGCACACCTACTTCAGCTACTTCGGCATCTTCTCCTTTCAAAAATGCCTTGCGAGTTCCACTTTGTTTCGTTTTATTTGTTTCTTTCCTATATTGAAATGCCTGTACACACACGTGAATGCCAGTGCCAGACAACTCCATTTATTTCCCTTTTCTTTTGCATGTACTCTTTTTGAAGACTTCATATTTCTTCCCTTCAAAAAGGAAATGCATGCTCCTGATTGACCTCCTCTTCACACAAATGATTTTCCACCAGTTATACTTTCTTTCCTCCACTCCGTGTTCGCTACAGTGCGCAGAACCCACCTTAATGTTTTACTCCTCCTCTTCCCTTCTTCTCACCGTTGGTCATCCATTTCCTGACTCTGACGCCTTGAAACAAAGCCCCCCCTTCACCCTAAACCATCAGCAGATTGCTCTTGGAATATTGTTGGTAAATAGGGAAAAGATAGGAAAAGGAGAAGAGAGGTAGCTGCGGGTTTTTCTTATTTTCCTTCGAAAGTTTGGTTTGAAGCTTCTCTGAAAACCAGAGAAAATACACAAAGACATGAGGTGTATTTATAGATTTAAGGACCCTTCGTTGCTAAGGAATAGGGTGTTATAAGATTTATAGAGTTATGTGGTAAGAACTGTTTTTGACATAATTTTCCATGAGTAGTCCGCGGATTCAGGGGGGAAATTGCTGTATGAAGTGAAAGAACTGTACAAATTCTTAATAGCGAAGTAAAGGTATGGGTCTTCATTTCACGATCTTGGGATTGGGAGAGCAGTACGTAACTACTTAGCAGAGAAGGAAAGATGTTATATCCTTTACATATAACTTTGTTTTGGCAAAATATCTCTGTCCAACAGGACACCCCAAGCCTTTTTTTAATGAATGTTGTCTATATGTATTTGCACATTTGTAGAAAGATTTGAACAGGATGCTTCGCATGGTCACGATCTGAAATGGTCAGGGTATGGCTTTTATTTGTTTTGGGTTTTGAAAGCTTGTATAACCCGTTATTCAAAATAATGTTCATGTACCAGTCGCCACGGACAGAAATAAATATACAGTTGTGACCAGCGAGGTGCCACAGTTTCAAAAATATAATAATATCGGTATGTTTACTCATATTGTGAAACCCCAAAATATTTATATATGGTGCAAAATACTCCAACTAAAAAGTTGCTTATTTTATGAAATAAAAATTACAGTAAAATTCTATAAATTAAATTATGACTACGTCTCAAAAGAATCTTGTCCAGATTCGAAACCGATATCTAGTTATATCAAATAAACTGTTACGGTCGATAAACGATTCTATAGCGGCAATTTGCAAATTTGATTTGGATATAACTTGCAATCTAACGCGAAATCTTGATTTTTCACTTCTGTTAGAAAGATATAGTTCAACCGATTCCAACGTTTCTTGTTTCGAAGAAATCCGACTAATAACGGATCATGTATACTCAGTTTAACTTCAGAATGTTAAATTACGAACTGCCGCGATATTACGGGATCTAATATATTTAATATATATTTTTATACATTCAACTTCGTTTTAATTAATATATAAATCCACCTATATTACGAATTCAATATTTAAACTGATTTAAATATTCAAATATAAACCGATAAAAATGTCGGACATTACATTCCTTCCCCCTTAAAAGAATTTCGTCCCCAAAATTACTAAGGTAAGGAAATTGTTACAATCCTTATTATCCCCAGGTTAAAATCTTTTATTTAATTTCTTAAATTCAGTTTCAACAGAACCGATTAATTCTAATTAAAATATTGATTTTTTTCTTATTAACAAATAATTCCAGAAATTCTGAAAATTTCCTAACAACTTAAATTTTCGGAGAATTTCGCTAGTATCTCTTCTGCACGGCTCATTCGGTACTACTACAACTTGCCTCTCTAGGCATTTTCCAATCCAAAAAGAAAATCAAACAGCCAAGCGGCTTTCCAAAAATAGCTCATAAATCTCATACTTAAATATAATGTAAACTTGTACCTTTTTGTTGGCATTTAACTCTATCTCTTCCATTTGCTACCGCTTTATCATATATCCAAGCATCCTTGGCTTATCTCCCATCAATCCATTCTCAGACCAATCTTTCGCTTTTACTTAGCCAAATTAATGGGAGAAAACTATGCCAACTACTATATTCCCTCTCTGACTTCATTGTATCCTTGGTTTGATCCAATGGGGTGTATATATATAATGTTAGAAAACTTCGCTATTAAGTATTTGGCTATAGGGGTATTGTTGTGTAGTGATTTGATTAGTCGAAAACTTCCTTTTTACTAGATTACTTTACTGCGAAGGATACATGCACAGCTCACATTTAGCTGCATGTGCTTTCATATAGGTAGGACAATAGGAGAGGGGTTATCACGTAATAGGGTATATAGGGTATTAGTGTAGCTGCTACTCCTTCGCCATGAAGTTATTTGTCTTCATTTGTTTTAAATGTCACTTCTTTGCACGTCCTACAACTAACATAGGTCTGTATTTATTAATCAATTGAAGACATGCTATATTTTATGTGGACTGTCTATAGTTTACTCACATAGGGTTAGTAATAGGGGAAAGCTTCATTAATTTTGACAAAGACTTGAAAAGGGAAAGATAGAGTTAAATGAATAAATTCCAAATTGGACAGGAGGCAAAATGGTTTTAAACATTGAAGAAATGGTTGCGGACATGGAAACATGAGAGAGCTGCTGTCCTGGGCCAAAGATCTGGTAGTGTGAAGCAGCTGAAGGGATGTCGAGATTGGAACAGTGGCGAATGGTGCGAGCTAACCTTCGGTGATGACTGTGAGAAGGTTCCGGGTTCGAGAACGCACTTGAGTGATAGCATGGAGATGAAGTTGGCGCTGGAGTTTGCGGACTAATGTGTGAAGTAGTAAGTGAGGCAAATAGCCATTTTTGGGCAAGTTAACTTATACTGGAAGTAGTCTATTATAACTTTGTTTGTGAGGAAAACGGGACTGGTGATATGCCGTGAAACGGTGCATGGTTAAATGTGGAAAGTGGGGTTTGAAATCTTGTAAATGGCTTGAGAAGTTTCAGTGCATCGGGTTTTTTGGAAGGCTCATGAGCTTCAGGTAGTAAGGAGAGATGCATCAATATGAAACAAAAAGGGACAAGAGGTGTACATGGTGAAAACGCAGTATAGGATTGTTCGAAGGTACTATAGGAGTGCGATAGTGGAAGAAATATAGTAGTTGGGGACGGATTTCATGATGGAAATATAAAGGAGCAAAGAAGTTGCGGCATTTTTCTGGAAATATAAAGGAGCATGCTACTATCATGCTATGCACAGGGAGTTGGAGCCGCGAGTTAATGAGAAGAAGAAAAATATGCAGGAGCGGATGTAATGGAAGAAACACGAATGATGTGGGAGATTGAAATCGGCGAATAACAGTTTGAACGTGGAGGAGGTTTGTAACACCCCGTAATTATGTTACACTAAGATTCACAAATCAAGGCAGAATTAAAAGTTAAAGTCAAAATCAAGGGAAACGGGCTGCGCCATTGCACTCGTCTCTGAAAAATACGCGAAATAGAGTCCGAGTTTTCGAAAATCGGAGTCCGTATGACCAAGATATGGCCCGTCAAAGTTTTCAGAGAATTCCAAGTTCAACACAGTTTAAAATAGAGTTAAATTCGAAATTCAAACGCGCAGGGGGCAGGCGGGAAAATTCCCGCCCAGGTCAAGTCGACAGGGGTGTCAACTGCGCAGTCGACACCCCCCCGTGTCGACTGCCCAGTCGACACGGGTGTCGACCTGCCCGCTTTTTCCGGCTTTCTATAGCTGGTTCGTTCTGCTGTATTTGGTCACGTTTTCTGACAAGGTTCGTCCGCCTAGCACTATATAAGCAGCCCTGGTCTTCTTCTCTATTCACAATTCTTTTTCTACCCTTATGCTGCGAAGATTCTAGTTAGACATGGCTTCTTCTCCTCCTCTAAAATATATAAATAAATAATATATATAAAATAAAACAAGACGAGGAGATGCTGCTCAAAAGACTTTCAAGAAAAAGAGATTCAAGCTAGGATTCAAAAGGAGGTTCAAACGACTTCAACGAATGATCTTCTACGAATCATAGCAACGCCTCCTTTCTATTCTAATCTCTATAAGTCAGTTATTTTTAGATTTGAACGTTTTGCTTTTATTCGCGACATGAAATTAAAGGGATAAAAGACTATGCCTAATCTTTCTTCTTGAATCAGTGCTTGTACCTTTGGACCTAATTAAGAACTATTGTGATTCGATGACCAATAAGACTGTGACGGTGAAACTATGGACTTTGGAACCATATGCCTTGGAACTATGAACATAAGCCTTTGATTTTGGGACATAAAATATTGCCTATGACTATGAATATTTCCTATGACTATAAACATTGCCTAAGACCGTGATTCATTGAACTGTGAGGACTATTGCCTATGACTATGAACATCGCCTAAGACTATGATTCATTGAACTGCGAG
Source organism: Allium sativum (assembly GCA_030737875.1). Taxonomy (NCBI): domain Eukaryota; kingdom Viridiplantae; phylum Streptophyta; class Magnoliopsida; order Asparagales; family Amaryllidaceae; genus Allium; species Allium sativum. Next base: position 784,179,235 of record CM060921.1, read on the forward strand.
GATTATTGCCTATAACCATGAATATAAGATTATTATTTATGCCCATGACATTGTAGTTATAAAACCATGTTGTTTATTTTGGATCTAGGCCTGACTTTCTATTCAGTTTATTCTTGGCTATCTTTGGTTTTAGACCTTGGGAATTTACCTATTTAGTTAGGTCTACCCATGTTCTTGAACCTACATCGTTATTCAAAACCATTTTATGCCAGTTGTTATATCTATCCTTTTCATAGCAATCTTTGGTTCATTCCCTATTTGCTACGAATCTAGAATCTAGGTTGAAACACGATTTTACGAGCGGTGGGAATGCGATTTGGGGCAAAATATGAAATTTACTAAAACGTAGTTTAATTTGGAAATTGGCATAAATTGGGAACATGTATCATGGCATGTTCATAGAAATGCAAATTGGATAAATTTGACATAAATTATAAGATGTGTAATTTGAATCTTGTATTGACATGTAAATCTAGCATTTACATGAATTGTGAACTAGAGTAATAAGTCTAGTTTGACATGAATTAGAATGTTAAATCAGAATTGGATTAGCTAATTTGGCTCGATAAGTATATTTGCATAAACTTGAAATTGGCCATAATTGGGAGTAATTGTCAGAATTAGCAAAATCATGGTTAGTGACACCTCATTTGGTATGGTTTACATACCAAAAAGCATAAACATGATGTAAGGGGGAAAATGGGCCGTAAGAATAAATGTTGACAATTTACATTACAAGAGTAATTGGGAAATAAGTAAATTAGGATTAATTTACTTATAGAATTTGTCCTAAATGAGGAAATGTTAATTTAGACAAATTAAAGACTTATTAACGACATCTCTTTTAATGAAACACCAGAAAGTTCTAGGGTGACAGAGAGGATAGTGTCTAGGCTTGAGTTTGGAAAATACAAGTTTCCTGCTCTCCCTGGCTATCCCTAACTGATCCGACGGACGGGATGGTTACTTTCAAAACCTGATTTGAAAATTAATCAAAACCCTCTGAACTAGAAAACACGAATAGGCCTAACCCGAGGTTAGACTGAGTTGCGATGTAAACCTGCCCGGAACCAACCGGCACATCCAGTAATTGCAACAATATCTGTCTAATGTGAGTGGTCATGGCTTTAATTTATTTAGTTAAAGCTAGAACAAGAATGCTAGGGTTAAGTTAACTAAGACACTTAACCAACTTAACATGATAACAAGACTAGTAGGTGGGGTTAGGTTCATACAGTTAAGCTAGAATGGGAGGGTTAAGTCCATAGGAACACTTAACCAACTTAAGCACAGTTAAGCTAGAATGGGAGGGCTAAGTCCATAGGGACAGTTAACCAAACTTAACATCGTAACAAGACAAGATTTGTAGGGGAAAAGTAACTAAGAAAACACTTATCCAAATTAACATGTTAACTAGACTAGAAGGTGGGGTTAAGTAAAGTTAATACACTTATCCAAATTAACATGTTAACTGGACTAGAGGTTGGGGTTAAGTAAGATTTAATACACTTAGCCAATTTGATATGTTAGCTGGGCTAGACCGTAGGGTTAAGTAAACTTGAACACTTAACCATCAGATTTTGATAAAGGAATAGGGTTAAGCCTAAAACATGAAGGGATAATACTTAACCGTTAATAACAGGTTAGTTAAAACAGACGGGCAAGGTTAAGTTAAAAAGGAACACTTAACCAATACAGGGTGAATGGGTAGGGTTAAGTAATAAGAAATACTTAACCAATATAACTTGGTTTTTGGTGGGGTTAAGTCAACATGAATTACCAATAACACTTAACCAGTATAACAGGATAAATGAAGAGGGTTAAGTTGGCTTGAATTGACTAATGACACTTAACCAATCCAAATTGACGGGAAAGGGAACTAAGTAGTAAAACTTAGAAAACAAGGATTCTGGAAACTAAGTGGTAAATCTTAGTTAGTAAAACTAAGTAGTAATTCTTAGTCTAACACGGGAAGGAGCGAATGTCCATCTGAATAGAGAGAAGGCTCCAACGAATTGGGTTACGAAGCCCGAGGCTTCGAGGGGACGTGAGGGTACTCTTGGTATCCCTCTATGAGGCTGCAGATGATCCGCCTGGGCCCACAGAGGTTAAGGTCTACGTAGAAGAACCAGGGGTATGCCTTGGATGCAATACATGGCAACCAAAAGGCTAGGATGGACCGGCGTGATTCAGCGAGCAAACGATAGCCCTGTGATAGCAACTCGTCGTCTACCATCTATCTTGAGTCAATCGAAATACGTGAAGCGGAAAGGCGGAGAACTCCGAAAGACCATATACTTGCTATCTAGTTATGGTTGCGGATGGCCATAGGATGGTGGGGCACCGGGGGCCGGCGTATAATTCTCATTTTACAAGGTGTGCCTTTCATTAGTTGAGGGAGGGGTCAAGTGGGACCGTAGCCACTGGAATAAAAACATACCTTAGCATCTGCATCGGCAGATATCTGAAAGCTCCCGACCGAGTTCTGTATTCCTTGATTTGCCCTGTCACAGGACTCGGACCGCACATTACAGGACATGTGCAACTAGACAAGCGATAACGATTCGCGATACATGCATGGGGAAGTATAGGAACATATACCGCTCTAGGTGGTATGTCCTAAACTTGGGGGCATCGTTCGACATGTAGCGTAATCCCTAGTTGGACTAGGTGGCAAAAACCCTGAACTCGAGAAGCGTTCAGCAGATAGCGTAAAACTCTAGTTAAATCTAGAAAGCACTTGATAGAAAACCCTAGATTTGATCTAGGTAATAAATAATGAATGTATGCCGGAAGGCAATGGAAAATACAGGGATTGGGATCACGTTATCGTTACTAGATGGGACACTAGATAGGCGGTGCAGAGATATAGAAACCAGTATAACAAGGAAATAGCGAAGCGGCGAAATTATTAGAGCGTATCCAGTTTATCTTAGCATATCTTGTGACTACCTTGTCTAATCTTGTTGACCCTATCGTCATGGTGTAATCTTGTATTCAGTTAACTCATGTCGTTTTGTTTTCCATGTTCACATGCTAGAAGTTACTGAACTTACTCAGGCTTTATGTCTGACTCTGTTTTTCTTTCGTCTTCTTTTCTTCCGTTCCCCCCCAGGTGGTAGAGGAGGGAGTAGTATAGCTCAGGTCAAGTTGGACTGTCACTCTTTCCCAACTTGAAGATTTGTCGAAGTTTGCTTGGATTCTCTTATTAGATGCTATGGCTGGCTCTTGCTAAAATTTGGGGAAATATAAATGTTGTTTTATGCTTCTTTATTTTGTAAGACAGATGACACTCTGATATTGTAAAGAAATCTTTGTACAAACTATTTTACCAATAAAGCAAAGTTTTATTTTCCGCTGTTTAATTTCTGTCTGTCTTGTAATTTATCTGCCTTTTTTTTACCCTAAATGCTCCACAGAACTTAGTGCATTCCCTTTGTGAGTGACACTAACGGATGTGGGGTGTTACAAGGTTGTTTTTTTCGCTGAGAGGAAAAGCATTCAGACGCAGATTAAAGATGGTATGTGGGCCGGTTTGGTTCAATCAAATGTAAGGCCCAAGTTTTATAATTAAAGTTTAAATTAGTTAATTATTTTAATTTACATATATATATATATAGTGAAAAGGGGAGCGGTGAATCATCGAGAGGAAGTCGGGCTTCTACACAGCAAATTGGAGAAAGGGGACGTGATTAATTAGGGATAATCGGCGGCTAATCGTGATCAATGTTTAGTTAAGGTAAATAAATAAATTATCAACTTAATTTTTAATCATTTAATTTTATAGATTTGTAATAGCGATATCCGGGTCATATATTACCAGAACAATGTAAAACAAAAGGCGTTGGAATCGCAGTAACGGGCACTACATTCTGAAGCTGGTTTGGAACCATTTGGAGCTCGTCACAGTTTTAAAAGGATTAAAACGCTGGTATAATTGACTGATGCAAATCATCATTTAACGGTTAACGCACCAAGATGAGTGAACTCACTAACTCTGATCATTTTTTTAATATTGTAATCATTATTTAATACTAGTAAATAATGGTTAAATGACGCATGAAGGTTGTTTGATGAATTGCTGATAAATTGGTTGAAATAAGTATATTTGTTGTTTTCAAATATTGCATTATCTAGTGTCATAGCTGATCTGTTATTTACTGTTGGTTGTTGGGGTTGTGGGATTACACAGGCTTTAAAATAAGTGGTATGTAAATACCATAAATTATATTTAATTAGGAATGAAAATGAATTTGGGTTTTGGGAACGGGAAAATCTATTTTTAAAAGGGAAATTAAATTTCGATTGAAATGGTATATGATCGCTTGTTTAATTACATTAAAACAAGTAGTTGATTTACAAATGATATTTAAAAATTAAGAGGAATAATTATTATTAGATAATTTGGAGATATAAGAATGAATTTATAAAGGAGGAATTGGAGAATTGGTTCAGAAAACAATGACATCGTTTCGATGTTGAGATGTAATTAAAACTAGATAACACCATTAGGAATTGGAACTATAATTCCACGATGTTGAATGTATTAAAGTAATTTATTTTAGAAATTTAATCTGATAGGATGGTTAAAATTTAGTTTTAAACCAATAAGTTATAATAAGATTTGTAACCAATATTTAGTCATAAACTTGATATTGATTTAACAGGAAGTTGACTTATAAACAGAGTTTATAATGTGGAAGGGGAATATAAGTTATAAAGGGGAATATAAGTTATAAAGGGGAATATAAATTATAAAGGGGAATATAGCAGCGTAATGCATTGGTTATAAAAGGGAAATATGGCAGCGTATCTGCAGTAGTTATAAAGGGGGAATATAGCAGCATATTGCATTAGTTATAAAGGGAAATAAAGAATAGTTTATAAAAACATAGGAAAATATAAAGTTAGTATCAAATAAAAAGGCCAGTGTTTATGTGATGTTTGGTTGTATATTTGAATGGATGTTTGTTTTTACTTCGATAGTTAAATAACCGACTATCGAAGTGTTTTGACCATCTTTGTCAATACAGAGAGACCAGTTGGATTTATTATATGAAAACCACTCCGTATAGGCATAGGCTCTGCGAATTAGATTATGCTGAAGACAATTAAAGACAGAGTGAAATGCAAGGGTCGTTCTGTTCTAGAATGGTGCTTTCTGTTTGTCCAATCCCAGGACAACTTATATGGACGAGTGTCTGACAGATTATACCTAACAAATCATGTATGATTGATCTCTAAAAGGTATTACGTCTGGTGGCGGAGGAATTTGTTCCTCTTAGATTTTTATACCCGTGATATGTTTGGAAATCGATTAGTGAATTGACGGGTTTGATGATGTGGCATTCAAAGTGAATGGTGATCAGATGTTCTGAAGATAGACGTAGCCCCTTGCCTCACAACCAGGAAGTTACAAAAGTTGGGCTAGGCAGCATGGCTAGTTGGGTCATACCTAAGTAGGGTTTATTGTCACCGATCTAGAGAAAATTCATATTTGTCCTTCTTTTTGACTCTGTATCTTCGGATGACGGTTGGATGGCCAACAACCGTGAGTGATAATATATTCGCTACACTCAAGCTAAATGAGTGGGCAGTCATGTGAGGCTGGGTTGCAAGACGTTCTTGTTGAACCCTGGTGTATACCCTCTACAGTACACTGATAGGTAGAGCTCCCATACCCTGTCTGTTTGAATCCAATCCCCAATAAGTGCCCTGCGGTTTATGATTTTATACTATATATATGTGGAGCGTGAGATGCTAGCGTTCTACTATTTGGATATTTATTTGATTAGACATTATTATAATATCACCGTATTTTGATATCAAAATGGTTTATGTTATAGTAAGGTAAAAGCCGTCCATGTTTATGTGTGGGCTGGTCTTACTATTACCCTTTTGTTTCAAAAGGAATTTCAAAGTTAAACAGTATTGTTGGAATTTACTCACACCAGTCCCATGACTGACCCAGAGTTTATTGTAACAACCCGTATTTTCAATAACCTGTTATAACATAAATCGAGGCAGAATTTAATTTATAAATCTGAATCAAGGGAAATGGGCTGGGCCATTGCGTTCGTCTCGGAAAAATACGCGAAATAGAGTCCGAGTTTTCGAAAATCGGAGTCCGTATGACCCGATTAAGGCCCAACGAAGTTTTCAGAAAATTTCAAAGTAAAAACAGATTTCAAATTTAAGTTTGAATTTGGAAATTAGGTCAGATTGGGCCAGGCTGGAAAATTCCCGCCAAAGCACCCAAGTCGACAGCCCTGTCGACTTGGAAGTCGACTTGGTTGGACCCAAGTCGACAGCCCTGTCGACTTGGCTGTCGACTTGGTTCAGCCGGGCAGTTTTGCCTGGTGCACCATTTTGGAGTTGTGTTGAGTTTGAGGGCCAGATTCGGTTTTGAGGGCTGAGATTGGAACTAGGGTTTAATCCTAAGGCTAAAACTAATCCTAATCTCTATAAATAAGCCCCTAACCTAACCCTAAATCAACATTATTCACTCATACAACTAAACTATGGCAAAATCATTCCTCTCATGGCCTCCACTCTCTTCATAAAATTCCTAAGTTATTTCTATGAGAGATTTTCCATGCATACAAGTGTTTTCAAGCTTGTATGAGTGTCATTAGCTTGCATTCAAGTCAAGTTTCCATATTTACATCATAAAGCAAGGGTTTTGATCATTTTTGCTCAAGGGTTTTTCTATTGGAGCTTGCATTTTGGGTTTATTTGATTGCATAAGGGCTTTGTCTCAATCTTATATTTGCTTGTACTCATTTGAGTCTTCATAAGCATTGTAAGCCCTTTTCTACTTTCATATTTAAACTCTAAAGTTAATGAATGATGCAAGTTGTGTTTGATCATTATGATATGCAAGTTTACTATGATGTGTTATGCAAGTCTATCATGTTATGTATGCAAGTTTGCTATGTTATGATATGCAAGTTGCCATGTTATGTATGCAAGTTTGGGTTGATCATCTTACTCATGTTATCATGTTATGCAAGCTTATCTTGGGTTTATGAGCCTAAAGCTTCAAGCTTTATGCTAAAGGTTGCATTTTGGCAACATGTAAGTTATCATATCTCTTATGATAACTTGCATGTGAAGCTAAATGCGAACTTATGGCCATTTCTACATGTCATTTATCACCATGTATCACCAATATGCTAAGTTTGGTTTTATGCATGCTTTTGAGGCCTAAAATGTAATATGAAAGTATATGAACATGTGTACATTTCATATGCCACCATGTTAAACTTGTGGCTTCAACACCTTTATGTCATGATTATGCCAAGTTCCCTCTTTCTATCCTTTATGCGCTATTGCGATATGTAAGCGATGGGATTGCGTTTGGGGTTGGGTAAACTTAAAAGACATAAAAACATAAGATTGGGAATTTACCTATTAAGTTAGGTCTACCCATTGGGAATTTACCTATTAAGTTAGGTCTACCCAAATTCTTGAAAACTTGTAACATGTTTTGGAAACATGATGGACATGACACTTAGAAAATATAAGTGTGACCAACTCGAGGTTGGGTTGAGTTTGTAGCGTAAACCTACCCGGAACCGACCGGCTTAACGAGTTGCTACAAACAATAGGACCCAATGTGAGAAGTTGGTCATGTTGTACCTTGAACCCGAGGTTAGACCAAGTTGTGGTGTAAAGCTACCCGGAACCGACCGGCTTAACTAGTAACCGCAACGAAGTCTAATGTGAGAGGTTAAGGCACATTAATTAATTAATGCCTCATGATTAGGGTTTAAGTCATGGTCCACTTAATACTTAATCAATGCGGGCTTGGTAGATTAATCAGGGTTAAGTCGTGAACTCATCGTTACACTTAACCAAGTTAATCCATGATTACCAAGAGGGTTAAACCGTACTTAACCCACTAGAAAATCCTAGCAATGGGGGTCCACTCCAGCAGTAATCCCAAGTTTGTATCATTAAGACCCTAGGGACTAGGCTAGGGAGGGGGCACGATTACTGGACTTGAGGTAAGTGACCAAAAACGACGGCAGAGTGGTACGCCGGTGTAGTTCCGGACGGACTATGGTCGTGAACATAGTCTGTAGCCGGAGAAAACATGCACGGGTACCAGTAGATCGAGACTGTGCACTTATGTTTATGGTGTCCAGGGGTTTACACCCTAGGGCTTGATACACCCGAAGGGTGGACCCGGCACAGTCTGACTACAATTATGTTTGGGCCGTATTGACACCAACACGTGACGAGTTAGGCTTATAGGGAGCCGATCGACTAGACCATTTGGTTGGACCTCGTATTAGGGTCACTTCATGTTATTGGACCTCGTATTAGGGTCACTTCATGTTATTGGGCCAAAGCTTGGGCCAAGGGATCAATACTTGTTTATTCAAGTCATGTTAGTTTGCTAGTACACCTGTGGTGCAAAACCTTAATCCTGATTATGCGATGACACCTTTATCTACCTTGTTAGTTAATCATCATGCTAGTATGTTGTTATCCTTATGATCATCCCAGCTTCTCATGCCAGTTAACTTTATCAGTTTACATTGATTGTAGTAGGGCTTACTCAGTCTTTTTGACTGACCTGTTTTCTTTCGCCTCTTTTCTTCCGTTCCCCCCCCCCCCTAGGTTCTCAGGGTGGGAATATTGGAGCTTAGCTTGGATTTCTGATCGCTTGCTTGTGGGATTTTAGCTCATGTACGGTTTGAAATGAAGCTAGCTATGGTTATCACTTATTTTGGGGATAGTACTTATGTATTTCAGTTTTTCAGTGATGTTGTTTTTATCTAGACTTGTGTATTTGGAAAGTTGACATTATGTTGTACCAGACTTGTTTTGAAATAGCTTTGAAATCTTCCGCTGTTTTACTTATCTTATTTACTCTGTTTACATATATACATATGTTCTTGTTCTGCCTTGATATATCATTATGCATGTTTACCTGATTCAAACGCCCCTCCAAAGTCAGAGTGCTTGCTAGAGACACCCTGGCGGAGGTGGGGTGTTACATTTGGTATCAGAGCATATGGTTTACGAGAAGGAACAAAAAGGTTTTTGAAACTTTTGGAAAACTATTTTCAAAACCAAGTATAAAGTATTTTCCAAAGAAAAGTCTAGTTTATTTTAAAGGCTATTCCCCAAAAAGCCATTAGCAAAATTCCTTCGTTTTTCTCTATTCTGAATCTGTCTTTTTCTTCGTTTTCAGTATGGCCGATAACTTTGCTATTCCGGAGGGAGTACACGTACCTGTTTGGTATAGGAGACTTTTGGAGGCTAGGGCGACCGAAGCCGGCCCCGCAGATGTCCCTCCTCCTCCTCCAGTAGTTAATGTTCCTCCTCCTCCTGTCGCTGAGGTTCCTCTTCCTCCTCCCCCTCAGCAACCTCAAGTTGACTTCGCAAAGACTTGCAAAGATTTCAAAGCAATGGGTGGCAAGAACTTTCAAGGTACTGATACTTTTGTAGAGGCCAGAAATTGGTTGAAAGAGACCGAGGATTTATTTGCTATCTTTGGGTTAGACGATCAGAGGAAGATCTTGTTGGCGGTTTGGCTTATGAAGGATGAAGCCGCTTATTGGTGGGAAGTCACCAATGGTACTAGGCCTGTTGAGACTTGGGCTGATTTCAGGGCAAGGTTCGTGCTTAAGTTTCTATCTTCTGCTGAGGAGAATCTGCAAATGGAGAGGTTCGTAACTTTGAAACAAGGAGATATGTCTGTCAAGGAATATGTGAACAAGTTCAATCAGTTAGCTCGTTTTGGCTTCGATATGGTGAATACTCCTCAGAAGAAGGCTCTTCGTTTTGCTAGAGGATTGAATGAGCCGTTGCAGGGATTGGCTATGTCACATATTCCCCATGGGGCCACGTTTGAGAGCTTGGTTGATATGGCGTTACTTCAGGGAGATGTCAAGAAAGAGATCAAGATGAATGATACTCAAGCCAAGAAGACTGATTCCCAGTGGAAAGGAAATCAGGGTAATCCAAGTGGTCAGAGCAGTCAAGGCAATCAGAACAAGAACAAGAACAAGAACAAGAACAAGAGTCAAGGCAACAAGGGGAACAACAACAAGGGCAAGAACAACAAGGGGAAGTGCCATTATTACGGTTCAGTTGGGCATCTTATTAAGGATTGTAAGAAGAGGAAAAGGAAGAATGGTGAATGCTTTTTCTGCGGTGAGACTGGACATTTCAGTAAGGATTGCCCGAAGAAGCAAGGGCAAGGCCAGGGTCAGACTCCGTGTGTTGGACCTTCAGGAGGGCAAGTTCATGCTCTCAATACCGCTCCAGTTCCCGATCGAGGTAGTATTTCTGTTGAGAGCCTTGTATATAATTCTGATTTTCCAGTTCGTACCTTGTTTGATTCTGGTGCATCGCATAGCTTTATCTCATCTGATCTTGTTGATAGTTTGCACCTTAGTACTAGCTTGGTAGATGATCCCGTCTGTGTCTCAAATCCTATTGGGGGTTCCGCCCATCTGTCTATGATATGTGGGGATTTGAGGATCTCTATACTGAGTGTAGAGTTCTTGTGTAGTGCTTATGTTCTTGGTTTTAGGGGATACGGATTGATATTGGGCATGGATTGGTTGTCCAGATATGGAGCCATCCTTGATTGTGAGCATAGGGTTGTGAGGCTCGTGACTCGCCTCGGAAACACCCTAGAAATTTCTTGTAATCCGAGAGGTCCCGTCATATTGTGCTATCTTGAATCACTCGACTCGTCAATGGAAACTCTTCAGTCTGTGAGAGTGGTTCGAGAGTATCCGGATGTTTTCGATGAAGTTAGGGGGTTGCCCCCTAAGCGAGAGATTGATTTCCGCATTTATCTGGTGGATAATGCAAAGCCGGTTTCTTTGCCCGTTCGGCACATGGCTCCGCGTGAAAGGCGGGAGCTAAGTAAGCAAGTGAAGGAGTTGCTTGAGAAGAACTTCATTAGACGAAGTATATCTGAATGGGGAGCTCCTGTGGTATTTGCTACCAAGGCAGATGGTTCTCTCCGACTTTGTGTTGACTATCGAGAGTTGAATAAGCTGGCTAAGAAGAACAGACACCCGTTACCGAGGATTGATGATCTCTTTGACCAGCTTATCGGTGCTTCTGTTTTCTCTCAGCTTGATCTTGCTACTGGATTCCATCAGCTCAGGGTAGCTGAAGATAGTATAGACAAGACTGCGTTCAGAACGCTAGATGGATTCTTCGAATGGCTTATCATGCCGTTCGGCTTGACTAATGCACCCGCATATTTCGTGGACTTGATGAGTAGGGTGTTCAGGGAATTCTTGAACAAGTTTGTCGTGGTCTTCGTAGATGATATTATGGTCTTCTCTAAGGATGAGGAAGAGCACGCTAGGCATCTCGTGGAGGTGATGGATACGCTTAGAGCGCATCAGTTGAAGGCCAAGTTCTCAAAGTGTCACTTTTGGAGAAGGGAAGTTAGATTCCTTGGGCATATAGTATCTAAGCAAGGCTTAGCGGTGGATCCCGCTAAGGTAGTTGCAGTTCAGGATTGGAAGACTCCAAGGAATGCAACCGAAGTGAGAAGTTTTCTAGGTCTTGCAGGCTTTTACCGGAAGTTCATCAAGGACTTCGCGAAGATTTCCGCTCCTCTCACTAAATTGACGAAGAATAATTTAGTTTTTGCTTGGAGCATAGAATGCGAGCTTGCTTTTCAGAAGCTCAAGAGAGCTCTCACATCAGCACCTGTTCTAGCTTTGCCCGATGGAGGGAAGTTATTTACAGTATACACCGATGCATGTGGCACGGGGTTAGGAGCTGTTCTAATGCAAGAAGGAAGAGTGATATGCTTTGGCGGTAGACAACTCAAAGTGCATGAGAAGAATTATCCCACTCATGACTTAGAGTTGGCAGCAATAGTATATGCACTCAAGGCTTGGCGCCATTATCTTCTGGGAGAAAGATTTGAGCTTTATACCGATCACAAGTCATTGAAGTATCTCTTTTCTCAGAAGGATCTGAATCTGAGGCAACAAAGATGGATGGAATTCTTGGCGTCCTACGATTTTGAGATAGCTTATACCCCTGGCAAGGGGAATGTGGTAGCAGATGCATTGAGTAGAAAAAGGTTGACTCTGAGTCCTCTATTCGTTGAGATGAAAAATTTAGAGTATGTGGCAACCTTTGATTTCTCTTTGGCGATTGAGTTGATGACCGGTTCTTTAGCATCTCTGGAACTCAGACCTACCCTTCTTGATCAAGTTGGGGCTTCGCAGAGAGAAGACCCTCAGATAGTTGAGATTATGGATAAGCTGATTCGAGGAGAGGCGTCTAGTCATCTCGCTCGATATTCTATTGATGACAAGGGTTGGCTGAGGAGAGACGGAAGGTTATGTGTTCCAATGGTAGAAGATTTAGTAAGAAAAGTTCTTGAGGAAGCGCATCGCTCTAAGTTGACTATACATCCGGGCGGAGATAAGATGTATAAAGATATGAAGCGCATTTTCTTTTGGCCTGGGATGAAGAAGGATGTGGCAGATTTTGTCTCTAGATGTATCATTTGCCAGCAAGTTAAGGCCGAGTCGAAGAAGCCCGGTGGGCTATTGCATCCTCTAGACGTTCCACTATGGAAGTGGGAGAGTATTTCCATGGATTTTATCGATGGGCTACCAAGGTCAAGGAAAGGGAATACGAGCATTTGGGTTATTGTGGATAGACTTACGAAGAGTGCTCATTTCATTCTGGTGAAGAGCAAGAGGACCGCATCTTGGCTAGCGTCTGTATATCTTCGTGAGATTGTGAGACTACATGGAGTCCCTTCTAGTATAGTCAGTGACCGTGACCCAATCTTTACAAGTCAGTTCTGGAATAGCTTGCAAGAAGCTATGGGGACGAGGTTGAATCTAAGTACGACTTATCACCCACAGACGGACGGTCAAACCGAAAGGGTGAATAGGGTACTCGAGGATCTGTTGAGGCTTTGTATTCTGGATTTTGGTGGTACTTGGAAAGACCATCTTCCTCTTGTTGAGTTTGCATATAATAACAGTTATCAGGCAAGCATAGGGATGACACCATTTGAAGCTTTATATGGGAGGCCGTGCAAGTCGCCTACATGTTGGTGGGAGACTACAGATGAGCTTATACTTGGGCCTGATATGATCAGAGATACATCCGAGAAGGTCAAGTTGATTAGGAGACGGATGAAAGCGGCCCAAGACCGACAGAAATCCTATGCTGATAAGCGAAGAACTGATTTGGAGTTTGATGTTGGGGATATGGTTTTCGTGAAGGTTTCTCCTTTGCGGAATGTGGTCCGATTTGGAGCCGTTGGGAAGTTAGCACCGAGGTTTGTTGGACCATTCCCTATTATAGAGAGGATCGGGCAGATGGCTTATAGAGTGGAGTTGCCCGAGAAGCTTGCCGGAGTACACGATGTTTTTCATGTCTCGCATCTCCGAAAGTGTTTACATGAATCAGCAGAGGTTGTTGAGCCAAGTGTTCTGAAAGATGTGGAAGTGGAGAAAGAGGCTACCTTGAGGAGAGCTCCGATTCGTATCTTGGGGACGGAGACCAAGAAGCTAAGGAATCGAGAGGTCAAGTTGGTGAAGGTTCAATGGGGTGAAGCCGAAGAAGACGCAACTTGGGAAACCGAGGAGAAGATGCGTGGGCTTTATCCATTCCTTTTTGAGGGTACACTCTCAATCTCTTTTCTTTGTTAGCATATCTTTCTCTTTGCTATCCATGTTTATCTAGTTTATCGTGTTAATCTTGTCATGAGAACCTTAGGTAGAAACCCTTTGGATGAAACATGTGTTTGAAACATGTTATGCTTGATGTTTGCAAGTGGTTGCAAGTGTTTGCAAGTGGTTACTCGTGGATGCATTATACACGTTAGGCACTAGATCGGCTCACACACTCCCTATATTGCATATGCATGAGTGTTTATGCTTATTCATGGATGAAAATTTTTGTGTTATCACATGGATGTTGCATATGGATGTAAGTTATGTGCACACATATAGATGTTATACATTATGTTAGGAATTGCATACATATGGATTCATTTCACTAACATAATTTGCATTGATGATATTTGCATTAGATAAGTACATATACACACACCTTTGCATATGTTCATGCAACATTTAGAATCTTGTAAGGACAATGATTGCTCGTGGATGATGTTTTGAGTAGATGGATGTTGGATGGTAGGATACGTTCTTCCTAACTTGAAGATTTCGGGGATGAAATCCTTTAAGGAGGGGAGAATGTAACAACCCGTATTTTCAATAACCTGTTATAACATAAATCGAGGCAGAATTTAATTTATAAATATGAATCAAGGGAAACGGGCTGTGTCATTGCGTTCGTCTCGGAAAAATACGCGAAATAGAGTCCGAGTTTTCGAAAATCGGAGTCCGTATGACCCGATTAAGGTCCAACGAAGTTTTCAGAAAATTTCAAAGTAAAAACAGATTTCAAATTCAAGTTTGAATTTGGAAATTAGGTCAGATTGGGCCAGGCGGGAAAATTCCCACCAAAGCACCCAAGTCGACAGCCCTGTCGACTTGGAAGTCGACTTGGTTGGACCCAAGTCGGCAGCCCTGTCGACTTGGCTGTCGACTTGGTTCAGCCGGGCAGTTTTGCCTGGTGCACCATTTTGGAGTTGTGTTGAGTTTGGGGGCCAGATTCGGTTTTGAGGGCTGAGATTGGAACTAGGGTTTAATCCTAAGGCTAAAACTAATCCTAATCTCTATAAATAAGCCCCTAACCTAACCCTAAATCAACATTATTCACTCATACAACTAAACTATGGCAAAATCATTCCTCTCATGGCCTCCACTCTCTTCATAAAATTCCTAAGTTATTTCTATGAGAGATTTTCCATGCATACAAGTGTTTTCAAGCTTGTATGAGTGTCATTAGCTTGCATTCAAGTCAAGTTTCCATATTTACATCATAAAGCAAGGGGTTTTGATTATTTTTGCTCAAGGCTTTTTCTATTGGAGCTTGCATTTTGGGTTTATTTGATTGCATAAGGGCTTTGTCTCAATCTTATATTTGCTTGTACTCATTTGAGTCCTCATAAGCATTGTAAGCCCTTTTCTACTTTCATATTTAAACTCTAAAGTTAATGAATGATGCAAGTTGTGTTTGATCATTATGATATGCAAGTTTACTATGATGTGTTATGCAAGTCTATCATGTTATGTATGCAAGTTTGCTATGTTATGATATGCAAGTTGCCATGTTATGTTATGCAAGTTTGCTATGTTATGATATGCAAGTTGCCATGTTATGTATGCAAGTTTGGGTTGATCATCTTACTCATGTTATCATGTTATGCAAGCTTATCTTGGGTTTATGAGCCTAAAGCTTCAAGCTTTATGCTAAAGGTTGCATTTTGGCAACATGTAAGTTATCGTATCTCTTATGATAACTTGCATGTGAGGCTAAATGCGAACTTATGGCCATTTCTACATGTCATTTATCACCATGTATCACCAATATGCTAAGTTTGGTTTTATGCATGCTTTTGAGGCCTAAAATGTAATATGCAAGTATATGAACATGTGTACATTTCATATGCCACCATGTTAAACTTGTGGCTTCAACACCTTTATGTCATGATTATGCCAAGTTCCCTCTTTCTATCCTTTATGCGCTATTGCGATATGTAAGCGATGGGATTGCGTTTGGGGTTGGGTAAACTTAAAAGACATAAAAACATAAGATTGGGAATTTACCTATTAAGTTAGGTCTACCCATTGGGAATTTACCTATTAAGTTAGGTCTACCCAAATTCTTGAAAACTTGTAACATGTTTTGGAAACATGATGGACATGACACTTAGAAAATATAAGTGTGACCAACTCGAGGTTGGGTTGAGTTTGTAGCGTAAACCTACCCGGAACCGACCGGCTTAACTAGTTGCTACAAACAATAGGACCCAATGTGAGAAGTTGGTCATGTTGTATCTTGAACCCGAGGTTAGACCAAGTTGTGGTGTAAAGCTACCCGGAACCGACCGGCTTAACTAGTAACCGCAACGAAGTCTAACGTGAGAGGTTAAGGCACATTAATTAATTAATGCCTCATGATTAGGGTTTAAGTCATGGTCCACTTAATACTTAATCAATGCGGGCTTGGTAGATTAATCAGGGTTAAGTCGTGAACTCATCGTTACACTTAACCAAGTTAATCCTTGATTAGCAAGAGGGTTAAACCGTACTTAACCCACTAGAAAATCCTAGCAATGGGGGTCCACTCCAGCAGTAATCCCAAGTTTGTATCATTAAGACCCTAGGGACTAGGCTAGGGAGGGGGCACGATTACTGGACTTGAGGTAAGTGACCAAAAACGACGGCAGAGTGGTACGCCAGTGTAGTTCC
Source organism: Allium sativum (assembly GCA_030737875.1). Lineage (NCBI taxonomy): Eukaryota > Viridiplantae > Streptophyta > Magnoliopsida > Asparagales > Amaryllidaceae > Allium > Allium sativum. Next base: position 784,195,581 of record CM060921.1, read on the forward strand.
GGACGGACTATGGTCGTGCACATTGTCCGTAGCTGGAGAAAACATGCACGGGTACCAGTAGATCGAGACTGTGCACTTATGTTTATGGTGTCCAGGGGTTTACACCCTAGGGCTTGATACACCCGAAGGGTGGACCCGGCACAGTCTGACTACAATTATGTTTGCGCCGTATTGACACCAACACGTGACGAGTTAGGCTTATAGGGAGCCGATCGACTAGACCGTTTGGTTGGACCTCGTATTAGGGTCACTTCATGTTATTGGACCTCGTATTAGGGTCACTTCATGTTATTGGGCCAAAGCTTGGGCCAAGGGATCAATACTTGTTTATTCAAGTCATGTTAGTTTGCTAGTACACCTGTGGTGCAAAACCTTAATCCTGATTATGCGATGACACCTTTATCTACCTTGTTAGTTAATCATCATGCTAGTATGTTGTTATCCTTATGATCATCCCTGCTTCTCATGCCAGTTAACTTTATCAGTTTACATTGATTGTAGTAGGGCTTTCTCAGTCTTTTTGACTGACTTGTTTTCTTTCGCCTCTTTTCTTCCGTCCCCCCCCCCCAGGTTCTCAGGGTGGGAATATTGGAGCTTAGCTTGGATTTCTGATCGCTTGCTTGTGGGATTTTAGCTCATGTACGGTTTGACATGAAGCTAGCTATGGTTATCACTTATTTTGGGGATAGTACTTATGTATTTCAGTTTTTCAGTGATGTTGTTTTTATCTAGACTTGTGTATTTGGAAAGTTGACATTATGTTGTACCAGACTTGTTTTGAAATAGCTTTGAAATCTTCCGCTGTTTTACTTATCTTATTTACTCTGTTTACATATATACATATGTTTTTGTTCTGCCTTGATATATCATTATGCATGTTTACCTGATTCAAACGCCCCTCCAAAGTCAGAGTGCTTGCAAGAGACACCCTGGCGGAGGTGGGGTGTTACATTTATTTTGTTTGTTTTTCCTTAAACTCTTGAGTGTCCAAATTTTACGGGCAGTCAAGTGTTTCAGGATTTTACAGATTCACTTGGAGGAGCTCAAAAACAGGAAGCTTCACCATTAGTAATTTAGAGATTATTTCCACTGTAATGTATATGAGTTATGCTCTGATATGATATGTTATAATACAATTTATTCGTTCCGCCGTGAGATTCGTGTTTACTCTGATTATGTTCAGCTGTGTTCTTCTTCTTCAACTCTATTAGTTCTATCTTATCTTTCTCATCCTCTTAATTCTTTCTATTAATGATCTGAATTTTCGTGCACTTTGAATTGAATGTGTAGGATATTAGTCACCTCAAATTGGTACGGATTTTCGGACCACTACATTTACTGATTTACGTTCAGAGCCAAGTAATATAGCCAGCTGCAATATGAACTTTATAACCAGCTCTGATACCAACTACTCAAATTTTCCTTTCATGACCATACTGCATCAAGCAGTATTGACTTTAAGCCAACCTAATCTCCTCACAATCTACAAACGCACATAATATATAAAATAATAGTATAAACCATATATATATATATATATGTTTACACTTTCCTAGCACCAAGTATCGTACAATCACCTATGCTTCATGCTGAAGTCTATGCGAACCCTCAAATCACAAGCATGTGTTTCACAGCTTCCCTAAAAACGTTTGCATCACTATATGTACAAGTTTATATATTAAAAAGGAGAGCACGTTATGCTGATTTACGTTCAGACATATGCAACATCAATAAAATCAAATATTAAAGCTAGAATGTTAAGACCGACGTACATCAAGGCTTATCCTCATTTCCTCAGATATTTTCCTTCCAGTCTTCATCAAAATTAATGAAACCCATACCTCTACCATAGATTCTCCCATACCGTCCTTATCTAAATTTGATGAACCATACTTACAGCTATTCTAATTGAATACATAGGCTAGAGTGAAGCGTGGTTCTTACCTTCATCCATTTGTGTATATATATTCACGAGCTCAGCTCTGCTTCAAGAAAAACATCCGAAGTTTAATGGCCTTTATAACTCCAGAGCTCAACTAAAAATCCATATAAACATATATTTAAAATCGCAAAAAGGATCTCTATAACGCAATATGTTTTATATGGAGTCCGATATATTTTTTCTCTGATGCTCGAAAGGAAAAGTAGGGCTAGGTTTTATAGTCAGACCTTGTACCAGCATCGGAATAGGAGTCTTAGGATGTAGCGGAGTTCATTGATGAGGGACGCAAGGCCAGCATGGGTTCAACAAACGTGACGAAACAGGGAATACTGGAAATGGAGTCAGATACGTCGTTTATGTAATGGCCCGAAAATCCATACCAATTTGAGCCGACTAATATCCAACATATTCAACTCAAAGTGCATGAAAATTCAGATCAACAATAGAAGAAATTAGAGGATGGGATAGAAAAGGTAGAACTAATAGAATAGAAGAAGAAGAAGAACACAGCTGAACATAATCAGAGTAAACACGAATCTCATAGCAGAACGAATAAAATATATTATATAACAAAACTTTGAAATACAAATCTGTATTGTATATACACACCATTACCAAAGTGCAATACATCATATCCCAGTGGAAATAATCTCTAAATACTAATGGTGAAGCCTTCTTCCAGCTCCTCCAAGTGTATCTGTAAAAGCCTAAACACTTGTCGGCCCGTACAAATTTGGGCACCCAAGAGCATAGGGAAAAAAACAAAATAAACTCTGGGTCAGTCATGGAACTGGTGTGAGTAAACTCCAATCATACTGTTTAAATTTGAAAATCCTTTTGAAACAAAAGGATAATAGTAAGACCAGCCCGCACATAAACATGGACAGTTTTTACCTTACTATAACCCAAACCATTTTGATATCAAAATCCAGTGATATTATAATAATTTCTAAACAAATAAATATCCAAGTAACAGAACGCTTGCATCTCATGCTCCACATATATATAGTATAAAATCAAAAACCTCAGAGCGCTTATTAGGAATTGGATTCCAATAGACATGGTATGGGAGCACCTACCGATCAGTGTACTCAAGAGGGTATACAGTGGGGTTCAACAAGAATGTCTTGCAACCCGGCCACACATGACCGACCACTCATTTAGCTTGAGTGTATCAAATATATTGCCACCCACGGTTGTTGGCCATCCAACCAAAATCCGAAGATACAGAATCAAAAAAGAAGAAAAAATATGAATTTTCTCTAGATCGATGATAATACACCCTGATTGGGGATGACCCAACTAGCCTTGCTACCTAGTCCAACTTTTGTTACTTCCTGGTTGTGAGGCTAGAGGCTATGTCTATCTTCAGAACATCTGATCACCATTCACTTTGAATGCCACATTGTCAGACCCATCAATTCACTAATCGATTTCCAAAAATATCACGGGTATGAAATGCTAAGAGGAACGAATTCCTCCGCTACCAGACATAATACCTTTAAGAGATCAACCGTTCGTGATTTGTTACGTATACTCTGTCAGACACTCGTCCATACAAGTTGTCTTGGGACTGGACAAACAGAAAACACCATTCTGGAACAGGGCGGCCCTTGCATTTCACTCGGTCTTCAATTATCTTCAGCATAATCTAATTCATAGCGCTTTTGCCTATACGGAGTGGTTTTCAGATAATATATCCAACCGGTCTCTCCGTATTGACAACGATGGTCAAAACACTTCGATAGTCGATTATTTAACTATCGAAGTAAAAACAAACATCCATTCTAATGTAAACATCACACAATCACTAGACCTTTTTATTTTAACATTAATTTTTCAGTTTCCTATATCTTTATAGATACTTTCTCAAAACCGTTTAAGCCTTACACTTCTTGGAAAACATTTCCAGCTTCATTATTTAATTTGCAACATTCGCTTTTTAACACTATTCACTTCAAAATGTGAATTTAATCCATTCATAGAAATTTGAAGACCTTTATCAAATAAATCTTCATTTAAGTAATAAATTTCCTTACGAGCTCAATCTTATTTGCTGAGTTATTCTATTCCTTTATCTTCACATTCCACTTCATCAACTCTGTTTCTAAGTCACTTCTTGTTAAATAGATATCACGTTTTTAACTCTAATCTTAATTACATATTCTATTATAATTTATTGGTTTAAAACCAAGTATTTACTATCCTATCAATTTATAATTTCTAAAAATAACTTATTTTTCTAATATTCGACATTATCGAATTATAATTCCAAATCCTAATGGTTTAAATCTAATCACATTTCGAACATCGAAATGATGTCATTGTTTTTTTAAAACGATTCTCCAATTTCTCTTTCTAAACTCATTCTTATATTTCTTTGGACAAGCATTGTTACTTATTACTTTAGAATAAGTGGATTTTAAATCAAATTATTTTCATTCCCTAGGGAGTGGTGCTATAAATAAAAATCACGCTTAAGCTTGGTCAACAACGCTAATTTATCGTTATAGTTCAAAAAACTTGGCATACGCTGTAATATTCCCTTTTATACTAATCTCGACATAATAGTCATGCTTAAGCCTAGTCAACAACGTTATTTTATCGTTATAGTTCAACAGTGCATATATAAAACAAACAGTACATAGAAATATTTGAGGAATCCGGTCGGATTCCTCCAGCCGGTTTCCTGCATCCACCAATGTTAGTCAACACAATTAACACCAATTTCATAATAGGGAATATTTTAATCAATGGAATCAGTAACCAACTAATGATGTGTCTATATATACGACGATATTCAACCAATTTAATTGTAATTTACCTAATCAATCATTACACAACATTCAACCATTATTTTAAAATATAATTATAATATTTTAAAATAAAACAGAGTAAGTGAATTTACTCATCTTTGCGCGTTAACCGTTAAATAACGATTTGCGTCAGTAGACCGGATCAGACGTTTTATTGTACGTAAAATTGTAATGATCTCCCAATCTTTCTAGGCCAGCTTCATATCGTAGTCTGCCTTCGTCTGGTTCCAACAGATTAGACCATCCGCCATTCACTTTCATTTTCGTCGGCCCATCTTCAAATTTAAAAGCCCGCACATCTATTTCTTATCTGGTATAACTGTTCCAATTTCTACAGAACGGTTAAAACATAACCCACAACTTCACTTCATTATTATTTTCATCGTTCAGAAACTTGGCTTCCTCCCGTATTTCCTGGAGCACTAACTAGGGAGTTATTGGAAATACACTATTTACTGGATGCGTTACTCCAGGAGTTCTTCTCCATTGCATGCGTTGACATACCAAAAAAATCCTACTCTCTTGTCAACTGTCTTTCACCGTCCATACTTCTCTATCCTCCTCCACTAATACACACACGTCCCTCCCCAACCACACTGCGTTGAATCAGAAGCTTCACCTCATCACACAGAACACGCCCCTTCTCCCCTCTTGTTAACATACCCAGACAACAAAACTCGCTCTCCCACTCTCCACTTCGATCTCATCACCCATAGGAGGATCTAGCACCGCCCAACACTTCATCGTTTCTAGTCTTCCTTGCACTGCGTCACCGAACCCTCACACACTCTCGAACTGCTATAGTGCTACGACTGTTTTTGTATGTCAAACTTTGCCTGTTGTTTTTACTTAGCGTGAAGAGCAAGGAGGAGTGAAAGTCGGAATTTCAACTATTGTTTGCTCGCAGTTTGGTTTTCAGCTGCTGGAAGATGGAGGAAACGCAGTTATATTTATAGGATTTCAAGCCTTAGTGATTGAGTAATGGGATGATGACCACTCATGCTAGAAATATTAGGCAAGTACTCAAATATTAGGCAATATACTATAGCCATACCCCTATGTTTTTGCGTGATGGGAAGTTTAGGGTAGCACGTTCATGCAGAGGAATGGTCTGTAAATATTTCTTCGTCATTAAGTATTAGGGATATAGGATAGGCTCAGTTATTAAATACGGTATGGAGTCAAATCCTAGCATGAAGGTATAGGAAACACTAGAACATAGGTTTTTCTTTTAATGCTGGGTACAAGCCTAAGACATGTGAAGGAAATGAATTGTCAAAAATGCTTTCGACTGAATAGTTTGAAAGGACATCCCTATGAAGGAGAAACCATGAGCTACCTCATGTGGACATGAGAATATATATTTATATAAGTATAAACTTATGGGTTAAGTGATGAATATATATATTTTTAATCATTTTAAAGATTGATTTACCTTAGTTCCTAAAATTACGCTTACGTATGGATAGAAGTAAGAGTACAGTCATGCTCAACGAGGTGTCACGATCCCAAAAATATAATAATATCGGTAGGTCAACTCATATGTTAAACCCCAAAATATTGATATAGGGTACAAAATACTCCAAATAAAAAGTTGCGTATTTAATTAATTAAAAATTACAGTAAAATTCTAAAATTAAATTATCACTATGTCTCAAAAGAATCTTGTCCAGATTTAAACCGGTATCTAGTTATATCAAATAAACTATTACAACTGATAAACGATTCTATAGTGACTATTTGGAAATTTGATATAGACATAACCTAGAATCTATAACCTGAAATCTCGATTTTTCACTTCCATTAGAAAATACTGTTTAACAGATTCCAACATTTCTTGTTTCGCAGAAATCTGATTAATAACGGATCACGTACATTCAGTTGAAGTTCAGAATGTTAAATTATGACCTATCGCGATATTACAGGCTCGATTATATTTAATATATACTTTTATACGTTCACCTTCATTTTTATTAATATATAAATCCACTTATATTATGAATTCAATATTTAAACTGATTTAAATATTCAAATACAAACCGATAAAAATGTGGGACGTTACATACCTTCGCCCTTAAAAGAATTTCGTCCCCGAAATTACTAAGGTAGGAAAATGCTACGATCCATAATATAACTAGGTTAAAAATCTTTTATTTAATTTCTTAAATTCAGTTTCAACAGAACCAATTAATTCTAATAAAAATATTAATTTCGTCTTATTAACAAATACTTTCAGAAATTCTGAAAATTTCCTAATAGCTTAAATTTTCGGAGAATTTCGCCAGCATCTCCTCTGCACGGCTCATTCGGTACTACTACAACTTGCCTCTTTGGGCCTTCTCTAATTCAACAAAAATTTAAGCAGCCAAACGGATTGCCAACAGGACTCAGAATTCTCATGCTCAAATTATTTAAACATGCGCCTTTTTGTTGGGTATTCAACTTTATCTCTTCCATTTGCAATCCATTCAGCATACACAAATGCATTACCAACTAATCTCCAGTCAGTTTATCCTTAACCAATGATTCTCGTACATCCAAGCCAACTCCATTTCTAACTCCAATTTCAATTTCAAATTTCCAATTTTTACTCAATAATCAAATTTCACCCCCAAGTTTGGTTCCATTCCCAATCTTAATTCACAACTCAACTACTTTGCCAAGTCAAATCCTTATTCCAGTACGATTTCCACTTACTTTCTTCAGTTCAACTCCATTTTATTTGACTTAGTTAAATTCTCTATTTATTTACTTCATAAGTAAATTTTAAATTTCATAATTCAATTTCCTTGGGCTTTTATTTCAAATCAGTTTGAAATCATATATTATTCAAAACATTTGAATTTCTAACAACTTGTTTCCTCACTATATTTCAAAACTAAGTCTTTGGTAGTAATCCATCACTTAGCTACTCAGAAATGAACACTGGTAATGTGGCCGTCATCATCAGAATTTATTTTCCAGTGATCAGGGTGAGTTCAATACTATATTACTTTTCAAAATTCAATTTAAAACACTTCTATTTTGAATTTTACTTCAAAGTATCTTTCACAGCACTTGGAAAACAATTTCAAATCTCCCAAGATTTTAAAATTCCCATATATTTAATCCAAAAATTATTTCCAACTCTTTTCCAAGTTTCTAGAGTTTTATTTCAATTCTGGTTTTAAATTCAGATTCAGTTTATCTGATTTTGCATATTATACTTATATAATTATTCGAAACTCAATTATAAATCCTATTCGATCATAATTTGAACCAACATATTCAATATATATTAGATAATTTCAATATATTTGCTTTCTCTATATCAAAATATATTTTTGGGGAAAATTATTTCATTTACCAAATCTTTATAAACAATAATGTGTCGAATAACTCTGTTTAAGAGTTTAGAAACGCCTATCGATACAGTTTGCAATCCAGTATCGACCAGAATTCATAAATTACTCGCCAAACCAATCAACATAATATAAAACAGTTTTTATAATAATTTACAAATACACGCTCATATATATACACTCATACTTAATCTAGAGTATTACTAACTCCATCTCTATTGAGTTACGCCACAGAGACAAGGTAATCACTTAACCTTTTGCTCTGATACCAACTGTAGTGGCCTGTATTTTCGTGCACTTTGAGTTAAATGTGTAGGATATTAGTCAGGTCAAATTGGTACGGATTTACAGGCCACTACAATTTTCATAGAATCATCATAGGATCTAATTTAGCAACTTAAAATCAGTAATTTCCATATATTTCCATATGTTTATGCAAGTTAGATCCATAACTTAGCTCATATGTTCATTTATCATGATTTTTGCAAATTTTACATAACTTGTGATGAAAATTGTCGTTTTCATGTAGTTAGTGACTTCATAATGTGCTTATGGTTGTACTGGATAAATTGGTTGCGTAGATTTCATTGATCTTGTCGTTTGATGAAGTTTTGGTAGAATTTAGTGATGGATTGGACTGGTATAGGTCATGGGTCAAGCCCGTAATACAAGGTGTAATACAAACCAGTACAGTGTAGTACATGTAAGGGGTCGGTCGTGCACCTTCAGTGGTTAGGTCGAGTAGAGAATGGGGTCGGTCGAGCACTAGGGTAGGGTTGATCATGGTTTTGGTGCATAGGGTCAGTCATATTTAGGAGGAGAGGTCGATCAATAGTTGGGTGGTCGGTTGTTCATTGACTATAGCATGGGGTCGGTCAGGGTGGTTCGGGACGAGATAGTGAAGGGTCGGTTGAGCAAAGTGAAGGGTAGGTTGACCGAAGTGAAGGGTCGGTCAGTCTCTGGTCGGTCGCACCCAGAAGACATAGGGTCGTTTTTGGTAAAAAAAATTGAGTATGACCCAGATTTGATCAAAAGGGCCTAGAAAAAAAATTCGGGCTGAAGTGCCTGAATTCGTGCCGCAGCGCAGTGCGCCCTAAATGCTATGGTTGATGCATGAACATTGTAGTTTATTTCATAGTAAATGGATGTAACACTATGAATTGTTTTGAAACATATATTGATGTTATTTGGTTCAGTGATGTTCTGATTTCGAAGTAAGTTCAAGTAGGAATATTCGAAGTATTGAATGTGTTCATTGATCAGTATGGAACAACGAATGAGATGACAACTCAAAGGTGTTCTGAGTTGGATGATAGTGGTTGGATGGTCATCGTCGATGGCGACTAGGGATACCAAAGGCCGAGGAATTATCGTTGCCGTAGGTTCTAGCAGCTCAAAGCAAGGGTACGTTTTGCTAACCGACCTTTTGGTCCAGTTCTCAATAGTGCATGAGACATGCTCGACTCAACATATCGCGTGATATTACAGCCCAGAGGCGTCGCCAATATCATCCAAGGTCCGGCACCCGAAGATTCGAGTCTGGCTACTAGTTGGATGTCGCATCCCTCGAACGCAACCTCCATCAGTATCCGTCTACATCCGAGCCAAAGGCGAGTCATGCTCTGAGCCGATGGCGAGCCGTCAAGCGGGTCCAGGCGCAGCCCCGGTGGGGGTCTGGGCGCACCGCCCGATTCATCCGATTTCCGCCAACAAGTGCGTTTCCCAGAATCACCAGATTGAGTAAAAGTCAGGATAGAGGTGACAACTTCCGCGAACCTCGCTGCTCCTCCAAATATTGCCTACCAAAGGCCTTGCAGTCTGAACCGGCCCCGAGCCGAGGCCTAAAATCCTAAATGAATCACAAGTCTTGAAGCGCCCGAACCTGCGGTCCACACACACCTTGAAAAGAGAACATCACACCCCACAGGTGCGAGCCAGCTCCGGGTTCGAAATTTCAAACCCAAAGGGTGCAAAATTTCAAACCCAGCCCCAGGTTCGAAATTTCTGCTAGTGCGAGTGGCGGGTTTGAAATTTTGCATTCGGTCCCCTATTTTTACCAACTCCTACATAATCCAGCCTACTCCAACTCCTATAAATAGTCCATGGCCTCACACTTCAAAGGGGAGGGATTTTCTTCACTTGAGACCTTCTTAGAGCTTTATGAACCCCATTAATGGCGTCTCCTATTTGAGGAAGAAGAAGAATTAAATATTCTTTTCCTCAAATACCTAGCATGTGGCAATTATGAAAGTGAATGTAATGAGCATGGCTCTACCTTGTAATTTTTGAGTGATTAATAAAAGTTCAACATCCTTCCAAAGTGGACGTAGGCCTAATCCGCGACTTAACCACTATAAATTCTCGTGTCATTTGCTGCTTTCTCTTACTTAGTCTTGCGAGCAAATTAGCTATTCCTAGTAATAGGAATCTTTGGTGTTTACGACTTTTTTTGTCATCAACACGTTTAAAGACTGATTGTATGGTCGAGTACCCTGGGTATCATTGAAAGGCTTAGGTATGTATCACTGAAAGGCGTATGGAGTTTTTGCTAAAATTGGTGTTACCATTAACCCTTGATGGATGACAGTATGATATGGCCAGTCATACTATTAGCGGTGGTTTCGAAGAAGGATTGGCGGTGATAGCTAGAATCTGTCATGGATGATTTGGTTGTCTTGTTTGTACCATCACACATGGATTTTCCAACATCAAAGGAGATGTTTCTTGAGTGTTTGTTTGATATTGGTTTAGGCCTCTTGGGCTTGTGCTTGAGGGATGTTGAATTCGATTATGATGGTTTACATGAGATATATAATATGGATGTTATGAGTGTTATTGTTTGGTTGGTTCTGATTTTCATGAATGAATCGTTGCTCTAGTTGAAATGGATGTATGATTAAAATGCTTGCTAGTAGAGGCTATCATTGTCCGATGTGGGGAAGACTGGAGTTGAGTTCTTCTCTGGAGTTGTGAGTAGATTAATTTGTTTATTTACCCATTCTCATGTACTTTAATTGATGATGTTAGGTAGCTGTTTTATCACTCACTAAGACTGTCGTCTGACTCAAGGTTTTATGTTGCCCACTTATTATCTTGGGATGTTCATCCGAATGGTTAGACAAGGTGGTAGGTGAAAGCTTAGTGAGGACGATGTTGCAGTTCAGAGGCAAGCAGGAGGCTGGCATGTTATCTTTCTTTTTATATAGTATTTGGATTTCCGCTATTTGTCATTCTACTCTGAGTGCTATAGTAAGGCAATTTGTACAGACATATGCTGAAATCCTGGTGTATTGATATACTTTCTAGTTGTTTTGAAATTTGAAATTTCTGCTCAAATACGCTTCACTAATATTACCTGTTGTATATGTTCTATTATATTTTATCGTTGCGCTGTGACATTTACAATAGGTCTCGCTTGTGTTTACCTACTCTAATGATTGTCCATAGCTATCTGACACGCCTTACAACACACTTTTCCTTTTCAGTGCAGGGGTTATGGGCGGTCGTCACATAACGTTATTTCACACTTTTCTGTGCAATTCAAACGATAAAGGCATAACAATCTGGCAAACTAAACAAACAACAGAAAGGGGATAAGGAAGAGAGATGTACATACAATCAGATAATAACTGAAAACGAATAGGTAGTTGGCAGTAAATAAAATAACATATAAGAATAAATTTATAAACATTGTTACTTTGTTGATCTAAAATATATTTACCGTCAAAGTTCTTTTTATTTAGATTACTACAAGAACTGTTGTATCTATTTAACTTTAACTTAGAAGAAATTTGAAAATCACATAATACTCACCTAGTTGTTGTAGATCCAGAAATTCCTCTAAAATAGTTGTTTGTAGAAGAAAAACTTGAATTATCTTTTTTAATCTATCTTCTAGCAGCATCCCCCTATTTTTCTTATTTAATTTTTGAACATAGTTTGGGGGAAGAAAGAAATAAAGAATGTTTATGTGTAGGAAAATGACAGAGATAGCCACCAATTTATAGATTGACTAGGACAATCGCAAACTGTTAGATATTAGAATTTTAAATCCAATCATACCCCAGCGAATGATTAATATATATAAAATAGTTGAAATTCAAAGCCATGAACCGAAACTACATGTAGGTGGGTCAATCCATCATCAATCGGCTCCCTATTACGTAAATATCTTGTGTAAGCCTCTGCAGTAGTGTGTATCAGTCTCTAATCTATCAACTTATAGGACACAGACCTGTTTATTGGCATTACAACGTCTTATCTTCCCCATGCGGACCCATGCACACTCATGACTCCATCGGAACGTTCCCGTATCCAACCTCCTCGTTTTGAACCTCTTACTATCGAGATTAGTAAAGCATGCCCTGGTCCCTACCTAGTGCGAGGCTCCTATTGCAATACCAACAGGGATACTGACTGATATGGGTTCCACACAAATCGACACAACCGAAACCCCTTAAGCTTGTTCCCCAAAGTAAGTAGGATTTAAGTGTCCCGAAAAGTCAAAACAACAACAAGACGAGGAAACTCTTAGCTTATTAATTATCAAGTTTAACTTAGCAGGTTCAAGTTTATTAATAAGCATGGTTGTAAATGACATTTCTCTGTAAATATTATTCTGTGTAAAACCCTTTCCCCAAAATAAGCACCTACCCAGATGTATATATAAATTATAGTAACTCATTTTACTTAATTTACATCTAGTGCTTTCGTTTTCCATATCATGTTATTACTTAATATTAGATTAAGTATAACTCACATGTTCTCCATTTGCATGTTAATTTCCAATTAATATCATTTATTCCAATTAACATGTTTTCCCACACTGATTACTTAATGTCATATTAAGTATAACTAATTCTAATTAACACGTTTCCCCAATAAGATTAGTTAATGTCATATTATGTAAAATCAACGTGTTTTCCGTACTAACATTAAATTAACGTATTTCCCAATTAAACGTTAAATGAACGTGTTTTCCCATTTTAATGAAAAATTACATATTTGTCGATATAGATGCCAAATTGTCATGTTTACAAATCAATGTCAATTAACATGTGATTTCAATATCAGTGCCATACCCAATAAAATTAACATCATTAAAAACGTCCAACAAACATGAACGTTTAATTAAAATTTTCCCAAACTAACATTAAATGATCATAAATGACTTATTGACATATTTTCCCTAAATTAACATGAAATAAATAAACATTTAATCACATGATTTCCCAAATTAACATGAATGCTCATAAATGTCAAATTGATATGTTTTCGTAGATTAACATAGTCTCCCTAATTAATGTCAATATGTGACAAATTTCCATATTCCTCAAATTAACATATCCTCTTTATTAAGTGACAAATTACCATGTTACCTAAATATATGTTATTGTTGATGTCAAATTACTATGTCTAACAATTAATATTAATTACATGTTTTCTAATCAACGCTTTATTGGTAAATCTACAATTTAATGCCGAATAAATGTTCACCAATCAACGCCATATTAATATTAATGTCAAATTCATGCCATATGTCTATGGGTTAATGTCAAATTCATGCCATATTAAAAAGTCTATAGATTAATGTCAAATTCATGTTCTGTGACGACCCCCAAACCCCATTCCACGGTGGCAAAGGTAATCTTTGGAATATAACACATAAACAGATAACAACTGAACAGAAATAAATAAATACACCAAATAATGTACAATAGAATACACTGGATAAACATAATCATCAGAGTTACACAGTATACAGGATCATACTTAGTATAAAATACAGTTCAGCTTTACATAAAATGTCTACAACGAAAATCAAAACATAGCATGTACAACAGGAGCTGAACAACATAAAAAGAGATAAATGATAGAATCCATCTTCAGCTCCATAGCTATCCAGAAAAAGCCTGCTAAAACCTGAATACAAGGCTGCCCATGTAGAAAATAGTGCACCCGAGTTTGCAAGTGATACAAACTACGAGTCAGTCATGAGACTGGTATGAGAAATCTACTTAACATACTTTACAATAAGGCCAATCATAGGACCACGCCACTAACGCGGAACGGGTTAACTTCATTGGATTGCCAGTGCTTTAAAACAAGTAAATCTTTTAAACATCGCAATGCTTTTTATAAAAATGAAGCCATTATAAGACTCAGTTCCCATCACACAATGTAACGCAAACCAGAGGATAGAGTTTTACCTTATAATGGCCAAAATATGCTTAATACGAGCAAAACAAATCATTTGATATTATTACTAGTGTTTATATGTTTCAAAAACAATTTCAATCATAAATTTCAATCATAGACGGCATGGGTACCATATATCATGTCGCCATATATAGGCATACAATCAAAACCGCACAATGTCGTATTTGGAAATTGGATTTCCGTCATGAACCAAGGCAAGAGATCCTCCTTACCGCTTCGAGACAATCTAGCTCATGTCTCAGGCAAGCGCGCATGCAAGCCTTGGATCGTCAGGGCCGGTCCACACAGAGTGGATTATAATGCCTGAGAACTACATTTCCCCGCCCTATGGGGCGTAAACTGGTCATATCCGACCAAAACCATTGGCTCAGGAGCGACCGATATAACTGAGGCACCTCGCTATCCATCATCCATATAAGTAAAATGCCCGGTCATGTAAAACCCAAAGCACTACTCCTAGCTAGAAGGAAACGCAGGTCCTCCCTGAGATCCTCTCCCGTTTCTGGCCCATACCGGGGTGCGAGGCTCGCGAAACAACACTACACACAAAGCTAGCTTTTCAAAACCGTGCTTTGATCATCAACCACAAAGCTCTTCTTTTCAACAAAATCTTTAATCACATCATCTCTGCATGCCACGTTGTCAATATACAACGTCAGATACACATCCATTTACAAGTCTGTTCCGGGTCTGAACGAAACCGGAGGCACCTTATGCCTCACACATCCGTACAATCAACAAGTACGTCCGGACGGCTACCACTTTAGCCCCATTTAAGGTAGCTACTCCCATCGTGAGCATCAGTAGTACCCATCCATTCGATGTGAAGATTGTCGGTCTTGCACCGTCTTCATATCTTCGACTTCTTACCGTCGATCAATTATTTGAAATGAGAATTAACTCGGCCTTTTCAAATAATTTAAGTATATTTATAATTTCAAATCAATTCATTTCAATGGTTAATTTATTCGACATCAATAATTTTGTTCTTTAATGCAATTGTCACGTCAAACACATTCAAACATCAAATATCCAATAAACCGGGTAAATTCGGTTTATTCCAATTCCATATCGTTTATAATATTTTATCATGATTTATCGCTATTTTTATTCATTTAAAAATAGCCAATTTATATAAACGATGCTTCAGGCCATAACGCGGCCATGGCACTGTTTTTCTTCAAATTTGATTTACACATATCTGAAAATCTAACCGTTGGATCTTTACAAATTTTATATCATTAGAAAGATCTTTTCAAAACGAATCCAATTGTTACGGTTTTGGGAAAATCCGACGGTCGGATCTCCTGGTACAATCGTTTGAAGTTACAATTTCGAAATACGAACTACAACGTCGTTATTCGATTTAATTTAATTATATATATATAATCGATTCTGGTGCTTTTTTCATTCAGATTTGAATTAAACCTTCCAGACAATCCAACTATTGGATCTTTTCAAAGTTGGTGTCGTTGGAAAGATGTATCCAAAGCAAACCCAACGGTTTCAGTTTCAGGAAAATCCGATGGTAGGATCTCCCGCAATAATCGTTTGAAATCACAGTTTCAAAATACGAACTGCAGCTTCGTTATTCGATTTATTTTAGTTATATTTATATATATGTATAAATATAATTCATTCTTTGATTTCAAAACCATATTCATTTCATACATTTGATAAAAACGATATTATTATCCAACGGATATTTATTTCAACACATCACTATTTTTAACAATTCATATATATAATAAAAATGTGATTTTTATTGTAGAACAATTTATTTCAAAACATGATTATTTTATATACTTCATATATACTATAAAAATGGGATTTTTATTTGTAAAACAATTTATTTCAAAACATGATTACTTTATATACTTCATATATACTATAAAAATGGGATTTTTATTTGTAAAACAATTTATTCCATTCATTCGATAAAATGTTATTTTTATCGTTCAAACCATTTATTTCATTCATTCGATAAAAATGTTATTTTTATCGTTCAAACCATTTCATTTCATTCATCACATGAATATATTTCAATACATGAAGATAAATCAAACACAGAAATATTTCAGAAAATTTCAGCAGCATAACGGTAGGGTAGTTAAAATTGGCACCATCGCTAGTACGGCTCCTTGCTCTACCTTAAAGCCTCGCAACTTTTGACAATGTGGATTTCGATATATAGTTTGTACACAGACGAATTTTTCCATATACTAATCCTATTGGGATTTCAACCACAATCAATCATTTCAAATCAACCATTCGTGATATTCAACCAAATTTCACATCAACCAAATCCAAACAATATCACAACCAATATATACCGTCCATGGTCTATGGACGAGGGGAGTATATACATATATATATATATATGTATATTCGTATATAAGTATATTTCGATTTCATTTCAATTTCATTCAACGCATGTGTGATTTCTACAACGCATATATAACTTATACATCGAACATACAACTTATACAACGCTTATATATGAGGTGTACAACGTTTATATAACTCATACATTGACTATATAATTTATACATCATCATTTCCATATCGTTTATAAATCAGAAATCTCACATTGGCTTCCACTACTCCAAAAATTGTAGAAGGCTCAAAAAAATATCCGGTCTCTTCTAAAATGTAGAAGACGTCCACATGAGTCCATTATCTCTTGTTTCACCGGATTTCGTCAACATAGCAAAAAGATATGATTTTTAGAATTTTGCAACACTTAAAAGTGTAAAAATCAGTTCAGAGTTTTCAAAGCCATTACCTCTCTAAATGGTTCAAAACTAGGTTTTGATTTTTAACCAAATATGTAGCACTTCGCTGAAATCTAATTATACCACATCGAGGAGCATCAGGAGGCGCGCAAACCGATGGGTCCCATGTCCAGTTCGATTGCCTGGACAGGCGGCGGTAGCGCTTCAAAGTCCGGGTTTTTGAGGCGGTCGTTCTCTCGAAATACACGACGAGGGAGGGCCTAGTGGGTACAGATTTGAAGAGTGAGGAGAGATCTACAAAAAGTTGAACTGTGGTCGGGGTCAAAGATGAACGAAGTGGCCGGAAAATGGACGGGAAGGTCGCAGTTGGTTTCTATCACACGATACTGGGGGGGTTTCTGAGATATTTTTATAATTTTAATTTATGAAAGGAATTTTTCTATTGGGCGATATTTATATTAGTTTAAAAATTAGGGTTTTCATAAACGAACACCGATTCAAACCCAACGACTGTCGCCCCTAGCTAAGTACCCCCATTCCGAACACAATGGGATATGTTTCGCAGGCCCACTCGACTGTTTTAGTCGGTTTCTCTTCAAATTAAAATATAAAACATTCAATATTTGATTTGAACGTAAATTTCACTTTGCCGGGGCCACATACTGATCCCAAAAATTCCAGAAAAATAAATCTAGCTATGTTTTGACGAAACGGTCCAAACAAAACTTGTTTCGTCGAATTCTGAGTCCGTTTGAAAAATGACCATTTTCTGGTCGATCCAATTTAACTAAAATCAACCAAACACATTTTCCTTTGCCACGCTCACATATTAACTTCAAAAATTATGGGATTTGAAAACTAGCAATAATTTGACATCCCGAATCCAACAAAAGTGGTTTCGTCAAATTCTAAGGTCGTTTGCAAAATGTCTATTTTCCAGAGCTATATATTCCCTATAGTGACCTTTCTGAAAATTTATTTGGCCTTAACTTTTGATTCCCACTGTGAAATTTCGATTTTTCAGATTCGTTATAAAGATAATCATAAACAGATTTAAATATTTTTGGTTTCACTAAAATCCGTTTTATTTTGCACCTGGTACAGTCAGTCAAAGTTTGAATTCAAATTTTGAAACTGCCGCGCCATTTCAGGCCTTGTTTATAATTAAAATAAATATATTTATTTTCAAACATCAATTCAAATAGACTTTTCGTCGATATTATTTAAAATAATTTATTTTAAATATTTAAAATCCAGTAAATAGCTAAATTAAAAATTTTAAACTGGTTCTGATTTCCCGGGTTGTTACAATCTCCCCCTCTTAAAATCTTTTCGTCCCCGAAAAGGAACGAAGTCAAAAGTTGTTTAATTAACCAACTCAACTTTCATTTTGGCTTTCATTCTTCAACTTTTTAGTTTCTAAGAATTTTCAAATTCTTCAAAAATTTGGCTAACACCCTAAATTTTTGAATTTTTTTTCCATAACCTCCTTTGTACGGGGAGGGGTTTGGAAATTTATTGGGTCGTATTAGGTACCCAATAAATCCTAATAAGCATGCACATATTTATAGTGATATATTCCTGTGTCCACAGGGGAGTGTGTATAGATCATAACTCCAGAGAATAAATTCTCGTCATCCTATAAATGGTTTTTGTGCCTTAACGACCAGAGAGATGTGTTTATTGTCATCTCCTGACCCGTGTGGTTTTTTTTATTAATCTTGCAATTTATCGTTACATTTTATATAGTCCATATCAGTCATCAGTTCAACCTGTAATATATAGTCATCGCCATACAAGCCTCTTACTCGTATGGTAAATCTTCAACCTCGTCACACAAGCTCCAAATGCTTGTGTGGTATATGATGAAGTATGCCATGTTCACAAAGTATGCCATGTAATGTAGTTCAAAATTAATTGTTACTATCATATGGCGACGTTCATTATTACATACAGAACAACCAGCACTCCGCATCCAATGGCATTCACAGGAGTTGATATAATAATAAAATTGTGCAACCAACTCATTAAGGTTTACCTATTTGTCGGGCACGCAAATAAATTCTTTACTCAACAGCTAATCCATTTACCAGTTCGAACATATATAATATACATGCATATATTTCTAGTTATTTTCAAATCGATTCAATGTGTGATTTAATCGAATAAATTTACCATCATTCTCTTATTGATTAAATTGACTATCAATCTAATAATTTAATTAATCAAATCCACAATCACACAACACAAACAACAATCCATTTGTTTATATTTTTCAAAAATATACTAATTAATTCATATATTCTTTTGAAAACATTCAGACTATATAATTAAAAATTATACATCCATGAAAAGAAAACAACAACAAAGTAGAGAACAACACGGAAATGTAAAATATGGTAAATGTACCATGCACCAGAGTCAAGCAGAGATATCCACCCTGCACTTAGGATAGGCTTTCTTAATGCTTTCCTCAGTTTCCCAAGTACAATCTCGCGGATCTCCACTCCATTGCACTTTAACTAAGTGAACCTTCTTGTTCCTCAGCTCGTTTGTTTCTTTGCCAATAATCTTTAGCGGCTCTCTTCTTACAGCCAATTCTGGAGTAATTTCTATATCCCATTGCGCGGCTTCTTCCGTGATCAAGTCTGGATCATGCACATGCTTTCGATGTTGAGATACGTGAAACACATCATGTACTCATGGCAACGAATCTGGTAATTGAACCCTATAAGCGAGAGTTCCAATCCGTTCTAGAATAGGAAACGGACCAATAAATTTGGGCGCCAATTTCCCTGTTTTAACGAACCAGATTACTCCTCTCATCGGAGATACCTTCAAATACACATGATCGCCATCAGCGAATGATAAATCTCTTCTTTTGTTATCTGCATAGCTCTTCTGTCGGCTTTGATCGGCTAGTAATCGTTTCTTAACGAAATCGACTTTGTTCGTAGCTTCGCGGATCATATCTGGTCCCAACACGAGTCTATTACCAGGTTCTACCCAATAAGCAGGAGATCGGCACGGTCTACCAAACAGTGCTTCGAATGGTGACATTGTCAGTCTCGCTTGGTAGCTGTTGTTGTATGAGAACTCAGCCAAATGCAAATGGTCTTCCCATGATCCGCCAAAATCAATAACACAAGCTCGTAATAAATCTTCTAGAATATGATTCACCCTCTCAGTTTGACCATCCGTTTGAGGATGATATGCGGTGCTCAATTTTGGTTTCGTTCCCAATTATGCTTGGAATGCTTCCCAGAATTTACTAGCAAAAATCGGGTCACAATCGCTGACGATACTCATGGGAACTCCATGAAGTTTAACAATTTCTCTAAAATAAATCTGCGCCAAACTCTGAGCGGTTCTATTCGATCTGACAGGTATGAAATGGGCGGTCTTCATAAGGCGAACTACGATCACCCAAATACTGTCATTTCCTTTCCTGGTTCTTGGCAAACCATCTATGAAATCCATAGAAATTTGTTCCCACTTCCCACCTGGAATTTCCAATGGTTGCAACAATCTAGCGAGTTTCTGTTGATCGCTTTTGACTTATTGACAAGTGGAACACTGGTTAACATATAAAGAAATGTCTCGTTTCATAGATCTCCACCGGAAAGTGCGTTTGGTATCATTATACATTTTTCTTACTCCTGGATGGATACTAAGTTTAGCTTTGTGACATTCATCCAATACTTCTCTCCGGAGTTCATGAATGTTTGGTACACATATTCGGCCTTTCATCCTCGGAATCCCATCGTTATAGATCTGAAAACTTGAGGGCTCGCCTTTCTGAATTATCTCCCTGTTCTTCTGAATGAAGTGATCATCCTTCTGAAGAGTAGATATGTTATCAATCAATGAAGGCATGATGATAAGACTGGGGATAATTACATTCTTCCTGCTGAGCGCATCAGCCACAACATTGGCTTTCCCCATAGTATATAAGATATCAAGATCATATGCCGCAAGAAATTCTAACCAACGCTGCTGCCTCATATTCAGATCCTTCTGGGTGAATAAATATTTCAGTGATTGATGATCAGTGTATAATCGAGCTTCTCACCCAATAGATAATGCCTCTAAATTTTCATAGCAGACACGATGGCTAATAATTCAAGATCGTGAGTTGCATAATTCTTTTCATGTGGTCTCAATTGACGGCTAGCATAAGCGACTACATGGCCTCTTTGCATTAACACTGTGCCAAGGGCTTTTTAGAAGCATCGGTCCAGACTTTTAAATCCTGATTGCCATCAATAATTGTGAGCACTGGAGCAGTCGTCAATTTTAACTTCAGCTCTTGGAAAGCTGCCTCACATTCGGGAGTCCAGTTGAATCTCGAATGTTTCTTAGTAAGCTTTGTTAAGGGACTGGATATCTTCGAAAAATTCTTATCGAACTTCCGATAATAACTGGTCAATCCGAGAAAACTTCGGACTTCTGTGGGTGTATGAGGCTGTTTCCAATTCTGAATAGCAGTGATTTTACTGGGATCCACAGAAATTCCTTCTTTTGACACGACGTTACCAAGGAATTTGACTTCTTCTTGCCAGAATATACATTTGGAAATTTTGGCTTTTGAAACATTCTTTCTGAGAATTTCTAACACCTGTTCCAAATGTTTTTCATGCTCGCTTTCTGACTTAGAGAAGATTAGGATAGCATCAATGAAAACCAGAATAAATTTATTCAATACTTCTCTGAATACCCGGTTCATTAGATCGACAAAATAAGCTGAAGCGTTACATAAGCTGGAGCGTTACATAAGCCGAACGACATTACTAACCACTCGTAGAATAAATGTGGACCTCTGAATGCTGTCAAAGGAACACACTCTTCGGCAATACAAAGCTGGTGGAAACCTGTAGCTAGGTCCATTCGGGAAAATACTTGCGCGCCATTCATCGATCCAATAAATCATCAATCTGCGGCAATGGATATTTGTTCTTCAGCGTATGCTTATTCAAGTCATGATAATCTATGCATAGTCTGAGAGTACCGTCTGACTTCAGGACAAATACCACTGCTGCTCCCCAATTAGAGAAACTAGGTCTGATTAGACCTTTCCATACAAGTTGTCGAGTTTGACTGTCTAACTCTTCTTTTTCCTTCAAGATCATTCTTCGAATAGCGTGAACTACTTGCCTTGCATTAAGAACTAAAGAGATTTTATAATCAATTTCTCTACGCGGAGGTAAGCTAACAACTTCTTCGAACACATCCACATAGTTCCTGACAACGGGAATATTTTCAATGTCGACCGGAATATTCTTCGGAACGACAGGAACAGGTTCTATTTGAGTAGGAGAAACATCCAAAGCTGACCAAAAACTTTTATATCTGAATTTGGACCTTCACATGGAATGGTTATATAGTCTCCTGATTTAATCTTCGTCCTTACGACTCTGTCGGCACATTTAACCTCAGCTTCATATTTGGTTAACCAATCCAATCCTAGAATAAGATTAAAATTCTATAAAATTCATGACGATCGAAATGGTAGGGAACCGATAACGAGAAAAAGAGTCAGGCACCCCACAAACCCAACTAAGATCGCGGGAACCCCCAACCGGATTATGGACTGTCATGGGTTCTTTAAGTTTTCTCAAATTCAAATCTAGTTTCTTAACCGCATTCTTTGCAATGAAGCTTCGTGACGTGCCTGTATCAAACTGAACTTTAACTGGAATATACTTGACAGTAAGCGTGCCATCTAAAACATCTGGCCTCGTTTTACTGATAGATGGTGCCGGAACTTCTGCCACTTCACTCACTTGCGCCACTTTGGTTGCTTTCAACAGCCGACAGTCTTTCTTTATATGACCAGTTCGATGGCACATATTGCATTTTCTATTCTCTTGAAATTTGCTTTTGGATTTTGACCCAACATTCCTTTCTTTCTTCAAGGATTTACAATTCCCTTGAAAATGTTCTGGCTTCTTACTATTGTTGCATATGGCAGTCGTTACTGGTCCTTTCTCAAATTTAACCTCTTTATCTGGCCCTTTGCCTCTTTCTGACCCTAGACGTCGTACTTATCTCAGGCTGTGTAATTGTCTCTGGGCTATCAGCTTCAAATTTCCTTTTACGGCTAGTACTGATTTCCTCTTCATCAACCAAAAGGCCTTGTTTATCAAGATCTTCATACTGATAAGCCATGTATATCATTTCAGAAAAAGGAAGTTGCACATGAGCAGTTACCTTACTTTGATACTTTCTTTGAAGCCCGTTAATATACCACAGATTCTTCATCTTTAGATTCTGAATTAAATGCGGGGCGAAACGAGAAAGTTCATTAAATTTCTTATGATATTCTGGAATAGTCATATCCCCTTGTATCAGATAATAGAATTCATCACTTAACCGCTCTGTTGCTTCTGGAGTAATAAATCTTACATTGAAAATTTATTTGAATTTATCCCAGGTGATATCACCTTCTGGATTATCTTTAATAACGGTATCCCACCAGATTAAAGCTTCATCTTTGAGTGTCCGAGATGCCAGTAATCTTTTCTGATCATCTCTCAGCTTTGAACCTTCAAAGATTTTCTCAGCAGAGCACATCCAGGCTTGAATTTGAATAATAAATTCATTGCCCGAGAACGGTACTCCACCCAGATTTTGATACTTAACTAATAGAGCCTCGATATCTAGTTCTGACCCATCTCTTCTACTTCTGCCACTCATTTTCCAATGTCTGCAAGTAGTAGACAAAGTGTTAGGGCAACAGAAAAGGTATTTTTAAAACATAAAGACATATACTTTATTGTAAATGTGTCTACTGCGGTGTATTTCATTCTGCTACACTCATCCTAGGATATTACTGATCCTATCTAAAATGAGTGATCCAATTTAGAATACTACTGATTCTATTTCAGACGAGTTCGTTATATGTTATATTCCAGCACTAAGCTTAACCAAAGCTCTGATACCACGCGACCCCAAACCCCATTCCACGGTGGCAAGGGTAATCTTTGCAATATAACACATAAACAGATAACAGCAGAACAGAAATAAATAAATGCACCAGATAATATACAATAGAATACACTGGTTAAACATAATCATCAGAGTTACATAGTATACAGGATCATACTTAATAAAAAAATACAGTTCAGCTTTACATAAAATGTCTACAACGGAAATCTAAACATAATATGTACAAGAGGAGCTGAACAGCATAAAAAGAGATAAATTGTAGAATCCATCTTCAGCTCCATAGTTATCCAGAAAGAGCCTGCTAAAACTGGAATACTAGGCTGTCCGTGTAGAAAATAGGGCACCCGCGTTTGCAAGTGAAACAAACTACAAGTCAGTCATGGGACTGGTATGAGAAATCTACTTAACATACTTTACATTAAGGCCAGTCATAGGACCACGCCGCTAACACAGAACGGGTTTACTCCATTGGATTGCCAGTGCTTTAAAACAAGTAAATCTTTTAAACATCGCAATGCTTTTTATAAAAATGAAGCAATTATAAGACTCAGTTCCCATCACACAATGCAACGCAAACCAGAGGATAGAATTTTACGTTATAATGGCCAAAATATGCTTGATACGAGCAAAACAAATCATTTGATATTATTGCTAGTGTTTATATGTTTCAAAAACAATTTCAATCATAAATATCAATCATAGACGGCATGGGTACCATATATCATGTCGCCATATATAGGTATACAATCAAAACCGCACAATGTCGTATTTGGAAATTGGATTTCCATCATGAACCAAGGTAAGGGATCGTCCTTACCGCTTCGAGACAATCTAGCCCATATCTCAGGCAAGCGCGCAGGCAAGCCTTGGATCATCAGGGCCGGTCCACACAGAGTGGATTATAATGCTTGAAACTACGTTTGGCCGCCCTATGGGGCGTAAACTGGTCATATCCGACCAAAACCATCAGCCCAGGAGCGACCGATATAACCGAGGCGCCTCGCTATCCATCATCCACATAAGTAAAATGCCCGGGCGTGTAAAATCCAAAGCACCACTCCTAGCTAGATGGAAACGCAGGTCCTCCCTGAGGTCCTCTCCCGTTTCTGGCCCATACCGGGGTGTGAGGCTCGCGAAACAACGCTACACACAAAGCTAGCTTTTCAAAACCGTGCTTTGATCATCAACCACAAAGCTCTGCTTTTCAACAAAAGCTTTGATCACAACATCTCTGCATGCCACGTTGTCAATATACAACGTCAGACACACATCCATTTACAAGTCCGTTTTATGTCTAAATGAAACCGGAGGCACCTTATACCTCGCACATCCGTACAATCAACAAGTAAGTTCGGACGACTGCCACTTTAGCCCCCTTCAAGGTAGCTACTCCCATCGTGAGCATCAGTAGCACCCATCCATTCGATGTGAAGATCGTCAGTCTTGCACCGTCTTTATATCTTCGACTTATAACCGTCGATCAATTATTTGAAATGAGAATCAACTCTGCCTTTTCAAATAATTCACGTATATTTAGAATTTCAAATCAATTCATTTCAATGGTTAAACTATTTGATATCAATAATTTTGTTCTTTAATGTAATTTTCACGTCAAACACATTCGACCATCAAATATCCAATAAATCGGGTAAATTCGGTTTATTCCCATTCCATATCGTTTATAATATTTTATCACAAATTATCGCTATTTTTATTCATTTAAAAATAGCCAATTTATATAAACGACGCTTCAGGCCATGACGCTGTTTTTCTTCAGATTTGATTTACACATATCTGGAAATCTAACCGTTGGATCTTTACAAATTTTATATAATTAGAAAGATCTTTTCAAAACGAATCCAAAGGTTCCAGTTTTAGGAAAATCCGACTGTCGCATCTCCCGGTACAATCGTTTGAAGTTACGATTTCGAAATACGAACTGTAGCTTCGTTATTCGATTTATTTTAATTATATATATATATATATAATCGATTCTGGCGCTGTTTGCATTCAGATTTGAATTAAACATTCCAGATAATCCAACCACTGGATCTTTGCAAAGTTAGTGTCATTGGAAAGATATTTCCAAAGCGAACCCAACAGTTTCGGTTTCAGGAAAATTCGATGGTCGGATCTCCCGCAATAATCGTTTGAAATCACGGTTTCAAAATAAGAACTACAGCTTCGTTATTCGATTTATTTTAATTGAATTTATATATATAATTCATTCTTTGATTTCAAAACCATATTCATTTCATACATTTGATAAAAACGATATTTTTATCCAATAGATATTTATTTCAACACATCACTATTTCTAACAATTCATATATATAATAAAAATGTGATTTTTATTGCAAAATAATTTATTTGAAAACAAGATTATTTTATATACTTTATATAGATGGTAAAAATGTGATTTTTATTATAAAACAATTTATTTCAAAACACAATTATTTTATATACTTCATATATACTATAAAAATGGGATTTTTATTTGTAAAACAATTTATTTCAAAACACGATTATTTTATATACTTCATGTATATTATAAAAATGGGATTTTTATTTGTAAAACAATTTATTCCATTCATTGGATAAAATGTTATTTTTTCATTCAAACCATTTATTTCATTCATTTGATAAAAATGTTAATTTTATCATTCAAACCATTTCATTTCATTCATCACATGAATATATTTCAATACATAAAGATAAATCAAACACAGAAATATTTCAGAAAATTTCGGCAGCATAACGGCAGGGTAGTTAAAACCGGCACCGTCCCTAGTACGGCTCCTCGCTCTATCTTAAAGCCTCGCAGCTTTTGACAATGGGGATTTCAATATCTAGTTCGTACGCAGACGAATTTTTCCCATATACTAATCCTATTGGGATTTCAACCACAATTAATCATTTCAAATCAACCATTCGTGATATTCAACCAAATTTCACATCAACCAAATCCAAACAATATCACAACCAATATATATCATCCATGGTCTGTGGACGAGGGGAGTATATATATATTCGTATATAAATATATTTCAATTTCATTTCAATATCATTTCAATTTCATTCAACGCATATATGATTTCTACAACGCATATATAACTTATACATCAAACATACAACTTATACAACGCTTATACATGAGGTGTACAATGCTTATATAACTCATATATCGACTATATAATTTATACATCGTCATTTCCATATCGTTTATAAATCATAAATCTCACGTTGGGTTCCACTCCTCCAAAAATTGTAGAAGGCTCAGAAAAATATCCGGTCTCTTCTAAAATGTAGAAGACGTCTACACGAGTCCACTTTCTCTTGTTTCACTGGATTTCGTCAACATAGCAAAAAGATACGATTTTTAGAAGTTTGCAACACTTCAAAGTGTAAAAATCAGTTTAGAGTTTTCAAAGTCGTTACCTCTCTAAATGGTTCAAAACTAGGTTTTGATTTTTAACCAAATCTGTAGCACTTCGCTGAAATCGAATTATACCACGTCGAGGAGCATCAGGAGGCGCGCAAACCGATGGGTCCCACGTCCAGTTCGATTGCCTGAACAGGCGGCGGTAGCGCTCCAAAGTCCGGGTGTTTGAGGCGGTCGTTCTCTCGAAATACACGACGAGGGAAGGCCTAGTGGGTATAGGTTTGAAGAGTGAGGAGAGATCTACAAAAAGTTGAACTATGGCCGGGGTCAAAGATGAATGGAGTGGCCGGAAAATGAACGGAAGGTCGGTGGTGGTTTCTATCGCACGCTACTAGGGGGGTTTCTGAGATATTTTTATAATTTATTTTATGAAAGGAATTTTTCTGTTGGGCGATATTTATATTAGTTTAAAAATTAGGGTTTTCATAAACGAACACCAATTCAAACCCAACGACTATCGCCCCTAGCTAAGTATCCCCATTTCGAACACAATGAGATATGTTTCGCGGGGCCATTCGACAGTTTCTATTCAAATTAAAATATAAAACATGCAATATTTGATTTGAACATACATTTCAATTTACCGAGGCCACATACTGATCCCAAAAATTCCAGAAAAATAAATCTAGCTATGTTTTGACGATACGGTCCCAACAAAACTAGTTTCATCGAATTCTAAGACCGTTTGAAAAATGGCCATTTTCTGGTCGATCCAATTTAACTAAAATCAACCAAACACATTTTCCTTCACCACGCTCACATATTAACTTCAAAAATTGTGGGATTTGAAACCTAGTAATAATTTGACATCCTGGATCCAACAAAAGTGGTTTCGTCGAATTCTAAGGTCGTTTGCAGAATATCTATTTTCCAGGGCTATATATTCCATGTAGCGACCTTTTTGAAAATTCATTTGGCCATAACTTTTGATTCCCGCTATGAAATTTCGATTTTTCAAATTCTTTAAAAAGATAATCATAAACAGATTTAAATATTTTTGGTTTCACTAAAATCCGTTTTATTTTGCACCCGGTACAGTCAGTCAAAGTTTGAATTCAAATTTTGAAACTGCCGCGCCATTTCAGGCTTTGTTTATAATTAAAATAAATATATTTATTTTCAAACATAGATTCAAATAGACTTTTTGTCGATATTATTTAAAATAATTTATTTTAAACATTTAAAATCCACTAAAATAGGCAAATTAAAATTTTTAAACTAGTTCTGATTTCCCGGGTTATTATATGTTCACAATTGACATTTTTTCGTAATATAAAATCAAGTTTAACCTATTCATGTTTACTTACTTTTCCTTTTTAATAATCCTAATTTAGAGTACAAATTCTATTATGCCCAATTTCTAATTAATGTTATTTCATGCTTTTCTGTGCAATTCCAACAATAAAGGCATAACAATACCGCATACAAAAAAAAACGACAGGAAAAGGGATAAGGAAGAGAGATGTGCATACAATCAGATAATATCTAAAAATGAATAGATAGTTGATAATAAATAAATTAACATATAAAAATAAACTTATAAACATTGTTACTTTTCAGATCTAAAATATATTTACTGTCAAGGTTCTTTTTATTCAGATTACTAAAACAACTACTGTATCATTTAACTTTAACTTAGAATAAATCCGAAAATCGCAGTAATACTCACCTAATTGTTATAGATCCAAAAAATCGTCTAAAATAGTTTTTTGTAAAAGAAAAACTTAAATTATCCTTTTAATCTATCATCTAGCAGCATCCCCTCATTATTCTTATTTAATTTTTGAACATAGTTTGGGGGAAGAAAGAAATGAAGAATGTTTGTATGTAGGAAAATGAGAGAGATAGCTAACCTATTTACATAGTAACTAGGACAATCTCAAACCATTAGATATTAGGTTTTTAAATTCAACCATGCACCTCAGCGAATGAATAATATATATATATATATATATATATATATATATATATATATATATATATATATATAACAGTCCAAATTCAAAGCCACGAACTGAACCTACATGTAGGTCGGTCAACCCACCACCAACCCGTCGACCGATGGGTCGACTCGCCTTAGACCTAGGTTGAACCATTTGTCGACCCTATTCGGGCTGGGTCGCCTACTTACCGTTGCTTCTTATGTATAATTATTTATTTGAATTTTAAACTTCGTTAGTCCATAACTTCTTCATATTATCCGATTTACGCAAACCAGGGGTCTGTCTGAACTAGAATTTCGGGACGAACGTAACGGTAAAGTTGGTTTTACTCCATTCTCAATATTTTCTGATTAATATTCATTATATCAGTTTATTCCTCTATAAATTAATCCATAAATTAATTATTGTTTTGTTAAAAATTTGGGTTCTTACAGCATACTCTATGGATGGAACTGTGCAGACCTGCCTTTGGGAGTACAACTTCGTCAGGCGTACCCTAGAAGGCCATCTCAGAGTATTCTCACGTCCCGTGGAAGTCTGGAGCTTCCTTCTAGTCCCATAGAATATTAGGTCGGACGCGCTCCCACTGTGTCTCCGAACACCTAAGATGATTTGCCTCAATCGGCTCTTTATTTCTTCAAACTGGTCCAAACGCATATCGTTAGTTATTTAATTAGATCCTATGTCTAATTTACCATTATTCATTTTACTTACCTTTTTTTTCACAAAATTATTCAGTTCATTTAATCTAAATTTTATTTACTTGTTTATCAACTTTATTACTTGCCACAGAACCATCGGAAAACCATAAAATTGCCTAATCATAAGGCCACCATTGAACCAAAGAATTGCCTAACCACAAGACCACCATAGAACTATAGAATTGCCTAATCATAATGCCATGATAAAAAGTTTGTTTATTAATCTTAATTCATATTTTTAAGTTTATTCATAATAATCTTTCCATATTTTGTTTCACTTTTTAAATTAAAACTTTATGTTATAATTATGTTTTTACCATAGAACCATTGCCATAAAATTTCACACCATTTCCATAGAATTTAGCTTACTAAATTTACAATCGTAAGTTATAATATGCCTTTCTTATTTCATTTCACTTTTAGTTACAACTTTCAGGTTATTGTGTTTACTTCCACCATAGACATAGAATTATGCTTATTAAACATAATCTACACCTTAAGTTCATTTACAATAAGCCTTTATTTCACATTTAATTATAACCATCATATTGTAATTCAAACTACCTATTATGATTCGTTTTTGTCTTTGTACAATTATCATAATAGGTTACATTCATTTCTAATTTATTAAGTGTTTAACCTGATTTCTTGCCTCTTTTCTTTACATAAGCTCTTTTAGTTATGTTTCCCCTATTCCTTCCGTCTTTGCAATTTATTCTTTAAGAAGTTAGGCCAGTTCCTAATTGACTAGTTAGTACAAACTGTACAAAAATCGATTTCTATGGTTTAAGATAACAGGGATCTATAATTGCAAGACATTTCTTTCAATTATTTTTAGGAAATTCAGCAGTGCGAAATATGACTAAATCCTTATTTCGCACTAATCCATGTCATTATTTCTTTTTGTACTTGCGATCATATTTCCCATTTTTTTGCAAACCTAACTATAGAAATATATTCTCTTTATCCTAACCAATCAATTTAAGCTATTCTATTACAATAGGTATATGTTAATTCTTGTTTCCGAATTTATTTCCTATATTTTATGCTGATTGAATACAATTAGGCTTATGCCCCTTTTTCCATTCCAATCTATTTAGATATTAAAACCCAATTCAAATATTTAAATCTCACCTATAACAATAGAAATGGAATTCTCCGATTTACTTTACAAATCATAGATCTATTACACACGAAATTTCTTACATCATTGTATTAGGGATTTATTGTACGAATAGAATTATATTCAAATCGCATAAAAATCAATTACCATAAAAAACAATTCTGAAATTTCTATGATTTAACAGGAATCAAACGATATTATATACAATTATATAAAAATATCATTTAAATCCACCCACTTATAGTGCATTCTAGGGTTTGGATCTAATTTGGATCTAGGTTTATTTTCCATTTTATCTTAGTTCGAATCTACAAATTTGTTTGGATAGGAAATCTGGACATCTATATCTTAGATCCACTACATATACCTTCAAACCTCGAATCAAATAACCTAAATGTAATATATTTTATTTTTGGAGAATTCGAAGGAGAAAGGGTAGGGCTGAGCTCCAGCGCCCTCTCAGAAAATATGAGTTCGACGATTAGGACCTATAGGTTTATTTATAAATGTCCAAATAAACCATGTCCGTCTAATTTAAACTAAAATAAATCGCACAAATAAACAAAACTGATCCTGAAGCCTAGGAAAAAAATGTCGTTCGTTAATATGGGTTGACCTAGTCCCATGCCTGGATCGACATAATGGGTCGACTCGACTCCTATATGGGTCGACCTAACCACCACATGGATCGACCCAAATGATTTAAAATAAATCGTTTGGTCCCCATTTTTGTGCGTGATTTATTTCTTACCCTATTTTCCTTATGTATTTATATATTGGACCATTACTTTTTATTTTCCAAATATTATTTTATAATTCTTCGGTTTTGACATGTGTTCGAATTTCGAATTCAAATGCATATATTTACACAAGATTTTGAACTTTAATAACTTTCCTGTACGATCTCCTTTCGGGAAATAATATATATGTAAATTTACCAGGAAATCACCACGAACGCAATGGTCTTTGTTTCAAAGATAAATTATGAAAATATTAAAATGTCTAATTCAGTTTTTAATTATTTATGTAATTATTTCTATTACTTTTATTATTTGAAAATTTGGAGGTGTTACACTTCATCGATTGTTAACAAGAATGCTCGTCAAATATTCTCATCATTTGTGTATTCAAACCTGATCAAGAAAGAAGTGCCTTGCCAGAAAAGAATATTTCTCAACAAGACTCTATCACAAATGTTTTAAAGACAAATAAATAATATACAAGATTAATCGGAAATCAAGAAATCGTGCTACACAAAGAACCTTTACGAATAATTTGATCACACGATTCCGACTGCATTGAATTTGAACCTAACAAACTGAAAATTTCTCGAATCTTTTTGTCAAGACCTGCCTTTTCGTACCATGCAAGTCGGTAATAAATAAACTCAAATCATTCAAAATAATGTATTGTTTTAATAATAGGGTTTAATACAATCAAATCATAGAATATCAACAGATCGCATGCACAAAATAACAGAATAGCTCTAATGGAACAAATAACTTAGTAGTTCATGATGCTACTAATACCAAAATCAAAATGCAAAATATAAGAGTCATTAATTAATACATTATAACAAATCTCAAATACAGAATTTCCTAGTATATATGCAAATGTTTGAAATAAAATAATAGAATCACTAAGAAAGTATTAGTAGATAGATGATAAGCTGAATCCCATTTAGATCTCCAACTTCGAAAAAGATGAATCGCCAAAGTTGAACTCCTCAGTCTGACTTGAGCATAAAGTCAAAAATAAAACACTCGAATTAGGATCAATATTCTCAATAGTAAATAAACTCAAGTATAATTCTCAAATGAAATTCACAAGTAACTTAAAGAATGTTTGAGATTCCATTCTTTTAAAGATTGTTAAACTAGATATGATATAATAAAATACACTATTATAACGATGTTTATTCAGTAAAGTAAGTATTAAAATAGCGTAATCGAGATTATATCTTCACATTTACACCATTTATAATACTATAGTATATATATATATATTTATATATACTGTAAAGTCCATTACAAACTAGTGGTTATCATAGAGCACTCGATAGGTACGGTTCAAATCAAAATCGTATGAGGCTCAATCAGGATAATATGACAAGACACACAGGGCAATACCTAAGGTAGGATTCAACCAATTGCACCTCCAGACCGGTGGTAATTCATAGCCGTAACTACCGCCCACCTCAAACAACACTCCCAAAATCAAAGATCCCCAATCAAATCACAAAGTAATAGATACGATATCAAAGAAGTGTGTCTGATTTTGATTTAACAACTATGACCTTGACATTTTGATTTCACATATCAATATCTCAATTTTTATTGTTTAAACCTTTTTTATACTCAACATTTTAGACTTAACAGCTTGGATTGGACACGGACTTTAATTAAAATAGTTAATATAATATGAAATAATTGTAATTAAAAATAATTATATTTATATAAAATAATTTTATTTAAAATAAATTTAAAATATAAAATAGTTAAATTTAAGAAAAATTAGGTATAATTAAAATAGTTATCAAAATATAACAACTAAGTTAAATATAAAATAGTTATAGAATAATAGTTAACTTTAGATAGTATAATATAAATTAGTTTAATATAAGATAATACAAATTTCAAATAATTTAACATATTCCAATCCAAATCACTTATCCATATTTCTATGTTCGGCTTATCATTAATTCAGATTCAAATTATCAATTCAAATCAAGTTTAAACTTATAATAATATATTCTTAATTTCAACTATTTCAAACAAAACTTGAGTTTGATTTGGTTTCATTACTTAAAATAAAATTCCACATTCTCTTTAAAACACATCTTAATAAAAAAATTTGAAAAGGAGAAAAACAGGCCCAAGGCCCAACATGATAAAACCAAACTAAGCCAAGGGAACAAACCCTAGCCGCCACAATTACACATACAAACCCTAGTAAAAAGAATCTCAATAATGGCAGACGATTCAGGAAAGAAAGTCTCCTCTTTTATCACGTGGCTTCCAAACAACGTCTTCGTTAATCTCTCTTCTTGTCTCCCTTAAATCCAACTTTAAGGTTTCTTCATACTCTCTCAGTTGAAAGTTCTGGCTTCTCGAATGTTTTCCCTGAAGCTCGAAGTAATTCAGGGAGCTCATTTCCACTGGATCTGAGCTTCTCATATAGTCAAAGTTTCTTTTTCGCTATGTTGAGCCTCTGTTGTCTTCCAATTTTCTTCTACTACTACTCTCGCCATCAGACCAAACAGATAAGTGATAGATCTGATTATTCAGCTCGCTTTTGTAATGATTGTCCCCGATTCTATGTAAAGCACTGATTTTTCCTTCTACTTCCCCCTTTTCCAGGTGTTTTAATCGGTCTGGATCACTACTGGAGGAACCTCCCTCTGAAGAAGGTATATTCAAATGGTTATTATTCGAATTGTAAAATAAATCACGCACTAATGGATTAGAATTATGTCTACTGCCCTCATTGTGTTTTGACATGTGAACAGAGGTGATGGAAGCCCCAGGAAGGACGTCAGATCTGTTCAAAACACCTTTTAAATTCTCTGAGAGAGTATTGTTGGAGTGGGAATTATGATCTGCAAAAGGTGAATACAAGGCATTATAATTCTTACTTAAAGAAAGGATAGAATTATGATTAATAATGTCTTGATAACTCCCTTTGCAGTGTTGAAAGCTGGAGGTGTGACTGGAATTGGCTTCTCTAACAAAAAAACCGGAGGACTTTTTATTGGGAAGTTGCTTGCCGTTCAGTAAGTAATCTTCAACTTGATTTTCACAATCAACATTGTTTTTCTGATAAGCTAGATTATGCAAGTTTACCTGCTTGAGCCTGTTGGCTTTTTTCATAATTATGTTACTGTCATTCAGAACAATATTCTAAGTCTGTGAGCAACTAACTTCTTTACCAGAGTGAAGCCTTTGATTCCTTTCTCTCCAAATATAATAAATAGAGGTTGTTAGTAGTACACATGCTCTAATAAATTTGGAGGACTTGGGCTTAATTTTTTTTAAAATATACTCATTGTTATCTCTTATATTCAAAGTAGCATAGGAGTGACTGAATCCCAGAGTACATTTAGCATTATACCAAATGTACTGAGAATAAACACGGTCAAAAAATAAATGCTTGGAGCTTTCAATTTCGTTTTTACAAAGAAGACAAGTGCTATCAGATTCTTTTTTCCACTTGTTACAGTTCACTCTAGTTGGAGGTTTATTTAAAATAGCAAAGTAGGCACAATGTGCCATTTTGGGACAGTTTGATTTACACCAAATTATTTTATGCCACTCAACTTTTACCTCTTTTCCTTGCAAATACTCCCAAACTTTTTTAAAGGAGAATTTATCTTTAGAACAAAGATTCCAAATCCAATGATCCCTAAAACAGTTTTGATCAATATGAATGACTCTGATAGCATTTTTAAAAATAAGAGCAGCAGAGTTGTTTTGAAAGCTCCAACAATTATTTACAATAATATCTTGAACTTTGTCCTTAACCCCCCAGTATATATAAATTATTCCAACTCAAAAGATTGATTAGTGAGTTACCACTAATCCAAGGATCAAACCATAAACTGGTTTGACTACCATCTTTTAGTTTTCTGAAAATCAATTTTTTACTAATATCCCTACAGTTTAAAATGCTTTTCCAAACATAAGAATGATGCATTTCTTTTCTGACTAGCCAGAAATTTCTATTTTTTAAATATTTAGCACTCATCCATCTAGCCCACAGAGATTTACCATCCAAAAATTTCCAAAACAATTTAAACTTACTAACTTCAGCAATATCTTTGATATTTCTAAGCCCAAGACCTCCAAATTTTTTAGGTTTGCACACTATATCCCAGGCAACCTTGTGATATTTACCTCTCCAAATAAAATTAGAGCACATTCTATCAATTTTATTAATGACACTAGTAGGAATATTGTGAGACTGAACCTAATACATAACCATAGCAGAAATAACTGTGTGTGTGAGCTCCATTCTGCCTGCTAGGGAAAGTAATTTGCCTCTCAAGCTTGTTTTGGATCATATCTAATAATCTAGTGCAATCCTTTTCACTATTCTGATTTATGCTAAGAGGGAGGCCTAGATACTTAACAGGAAGAGTACCTTCTTTAAACTTCAAAAGATGCAAGATTTCTTCTTTAATAAGAACATCCTTACTAAAATAATTTTTGCTTTTGTTTAAATTAACTGCCAAACTAGCAAATTTCTCCATATTCTCCAAAATCTTGTGGACATCAATAGCACTTGTTTTATCAGCTTTTAAAAATAAAAGCATGTCATCAGCATTTAATAAATGGGTAATGTGTGGTTTGACTCTATTAATTGGTTTAATGTTCCCCTTAAGTACTTCTAAATCCATTTGCATAGAAAAGTATTCCATAACAATAGAGAACAGGTATGGTGACAAAGGGTCACCTTGCCTTATTCCTCTGTTGCTATTACATCTTAAAAATTTCATATCAATTAGATCTACGTTTTCAATTTAATTAATTATAAATAATTTAACTCAATTATATTTAGATTCAAACAACTACTTAATAAATTATTATCTAATTTATCTATTTAGTTTCAAAATTGAAACAAATTCATAAACCCACTGATTAAATTAACTTTACATCTTAAAATCAGTTTATCCTGACTTGATAAATTTCATTTCAGTTATGTGATTTAACAAATCAAGTTATCATTAATTTCTAACTTCTTATTAAAACCTTTATATATTTATGTTTTATAAATTTTATATTTATATATATAATTTTAAATAATAATTGAACTATATGAATTTTTTTATTTATTTACTTATGAGATAATTTAAATTGTTTAAATTTTAAAACTAAATAATATTATATTTAGATTCTTAAATTTATAGTTTTAAAACATATATTAACATATAAATTAAATTTGCAAGACATAAAATCTAAATTTAGAGCATTATTAAATTATCAAATACAAGATTAAATAAAATTCTAAATTTAAATTTCTAAAATAATTTTATTAAATCAGAATATATTTACAAATCTAGAAAATACTTCCAAAATAGACCAACGGTGTTCGTACATAATTTTCTACCCAGGCCAAATGATATAGAGATATATCATTTCAGTCTGTTTAGTATCCAATTTACGGGTATTTATCATTTCTACCTGCATCCCAATGAATTTAATTTTAGTTTCTAAATATGTAATGTAGCTAGAGTATATATCATTTTAACCAATAATGATTTTACAAATCTATAGGGAACTTGTAGTGTGAGAACAAATAAATATAACACTATAGATAACACACATGCATCATAATTTATCACAACAATCAAATATCACTTGCAAATAACTCGTGTTATATATGTCAAAATATGCATGTCACATATGCAAAAATTTATACCAAATAAATCAGATTTTCTTGAACAATCCTATATTTCAAATGTCATTTCAAACGATATCAAGAAAATGTTAATCGTAAGTCAGTGTTCTCACCTTGCGTGGCAAATAAAAGGAAGATAACGTAGGCTGATACGAATATTGATATAAAAGCTGGCACGACTCAAGCAAGTACGATCGAATCAAACTACTAACTTGAACAAAAATTCCTTAACGACAAATCAATTGAAGTTATAGGCACAAAATCAACACTTCTTCTTATTTTATTATATATATATATATATATATGCATTGAGTAGAAAAAATAATATACAATATTTCTCTAACTAACAACTGTCATAATTGAATACTAGACCACACATAATACATTCACATTCACTACCACTTCACCACAACATTTCTTAATTATAAACAAAACACATACACAACAACTCACACTACATCCAAACACAAACAGAGTGGGTCGGGCTCACTTTTGGATCGACGGAAATGGTCGAAGGTAGGATGTTTTGGCTAGGGAAAATGGATTTAGTTTTTAACCAAAAATTTACTAAGACTAAACAAAGTTTTTGGTTATATTGAAATTTATTTTTTGGACTAGCTAACTTCAAAATTTGGAAAAGATATGAGATAAAGATTTGTTGCAAATTCTTTTCTCTTTTATTAAAAAATGAAAACGGATTTTTGATAAAATTTGAGGAAGATACGACCAAAAAAACGACAAGCAAATTTCGAGTAAGAAACCCGAGCCTAAATGCATGCTTGAAAGAATCGTGATTTCAACACAGAAGATTTATAAATGAAAAAAGTGTTCAACATGAAAGTTGTAGCAATTTCAGTTTTACACGATTTGAAAAATGGAAAATTAAATTCGGATTATATAATAGGAAGTTACAGCCTCTGAAACGCCGGTCAAAATTTAAAAAAAATGGTCTTTGGCTTCAAAAAGAAAAGTGGTCATGGCTGAGGTTTTAGGTGGGGCTCTCTTATTGGAGGTAGAGAAAGGTACGCCAAGTGTGGTCAAGTCAGTACTGGAGGTCTTAACTGGTGGTGGTTGCCAAGGTAAGGAAGGTTGTTCACATTTTTAGATATGGTTTTCACAATTCCCAAATCAATTGAATTTTGAAATTAGAATGGATTAGAAAATAGAGATAGATATTAGGATTCACTACAATAACTAAAATTTACATTAGGAACAATTTGTGAAAGGAAGGAATTTCAGATTGGAAGAAAGATTGAAGAGGAAGAAGGAAGAAATGGGCTTGGTTAAAAATAAATATGAAAATACAGAGAAGAAGGATCCGTAAATAATCTTCCTCGAAGTCCACTCAAATTGTAATCTGATACTTAATAAAGTGATGACATGGCACAGATAGCAGATAGCTTCCTCATGAAGCTAAGTCTCAATTTAAGATATGTAGTAGGGATAATAGTGCCAATACGGTCCTGTTTGCACAACTTTTTATAGGAAAGGTCAAATTTGGAGCAAACAGAAGGGATTTTCACGGAAAATGAAAATGGAGACCTTAATATAATTTCGAGTATTATCATTAAAGAAAAAAAAAAATCAAATTTCAAAACTTCTAAGTTTTCAATTCAAGTTCAATTTTTAATGAATTTTGACCAAAAATAACTTTTTCTTAAAAATGTTATATTTTAGTCGATTTAGTAAAATTAAAATATTCAATAATTCAAATAGTCATTTAAATTTAAGTTTTAAAAATTTAGTTAAATTCAAATGACTCAAATTTAGTTAAGTTAACAATTACATTCTTATTTGACAGTTGTTTAATTTCATTATTCAGGTGGTACTTATTTTTTCTGGCATAGTAAGTCGGACTATAGTGGTCGTACAACTTTTCAGAAGAAAAGAAAGATATGGGTTTTCTGCACTTGCGCAAAAACAACTATACTGGTTCGAAGTGTCTAGGCACTATCAAACGAAAGCAGAATACAACGAAAACAAAATAATGAAACAAATGAGGCCTATAAACCCTCCTCATCAGAGCTTACATCATAAGTCATCAATATAAAAGGTGTCATAAACTGAGTATGGTTAAAAAAAACGACTAGCTAACTTATCCACAAAGATCGTAGACTCCTTTTCCATGTCGAATCTTGCAGAAGAGCCATTTTATCCTCGCCAATCTCACAAAAATCCCACAACTTTAAGTCATCGCCAATAGGCTGATAGAAAAGACAAAGAGCCTCTCCATCATCAATCCTAACAAACTTATAGAAATAATTCTGAGTGTCAAAACGGATACCCAAAGTTTATGCACTCAAGCATTCTCCTTATCGAACCTATAGATGTCAAGATCTGGAACAACATCTGAATCAATTTCACACTCAGGAACGGGAGGAGGGATGACCAGATCTATCTTCCTGGCTTTCGGTACCTAAATTCTGATATGAGGCCTAGGTAGAGGGGTCTTAACAGGGAGGTTAGCATTGACTTTAAGATGACAGGATTTAGAGCAGTGTCCAACAGACTTACAATTTGTGTAGATATCAGGTTTCCACTTTGTACCTCGCATCCACAAAAACGTCATGGTTATCAATGCGGACTTTAACCTGTGAGGGTAGAAGCTTCTCCGGGGTTATTTCACTCAGAGCGTGTGCGAATACAAGATTCATCTGACTATGGTATTGGAATCAAAACATTTGAACTTCCCAATATGACAAGCAAGTCAGTTGTGACCTAGAAGAGGCAGCACAAGGGAGGACATGTAGGTAAACTAGGTCCAAACCAAGATCGATAAAACCTGCTCACGAACTCTATCAATAGAAGCACTCCATGTTGTAATTATAAATGGCTTTCTCCAATAAAGGATGGCGCAGCCTCAAGGATTCGTAATCATTCTTCGAGAGACAAAATTTGTAAGTAAAAGAGACCATCAACAAAGAAAATGCGCAAGCCAGCACGGATGTGCCAAGAGTTAAGGCAAGCAGTAAGCATGTTAAATTATTGCGGTTTTGAATTAAGGAAAAATCCAACCAGTTGCTTCTTCCAAAAGATGACTTCTTCATTGTGGATTTCAATAGAAGAAATAGAACCTAACTTTGATTTAGGTATAACAAATTCAATAGGTGAATGGTCATTTGCAACATTCGGGAAGGAGATACAAACTAATGACCAATTCAACTTTGCTGGAGGTATAGACCCGCAGTGGAAAAATCACAAGTAATTGGCGTGCATTGTGTGCTACAAATTTCTTGAGATCCTTCAGCCTCTTAGACTTCAAATGACAATTCACAGCATCACAGCCATCCCCAGCATTCACACAATTATCAGTAATTGCCTGACCCAACTCGTCATTTGTCAAAACACTCGCTTTGCCCAAATTGTGATAGGCAATATCGTTTGTTATTGACATTTTCCAAACAACAAAATCACGCTTGCTACTAGCTATCTTAGGCCGTGCTGTAGGAACTGTGGTAAGCATTGACGTTAGGGGCGACTGACCTAATTTTGAAATAGGATGTGACACAGCAGGAGGCACATCAACAAATATATAATTTAGCAAAGTGTTTAGGTGATGCGAAGGGCTAAGGGCAAAGCCAGGAGAAACTGGAATAACCTCCTAGTCATGAACATTGTTTTAATTGGAATCCAGCTCGGACCAGGACTGAAAGCGGCGTCCAGAACTTGTGGTTATGTAAGAGTTGAATCTGGGTTTGGACTTGCGATTCTTGGCAACGGGCTAGGGAGAGAGAGGAGTGAAAGTTACTGAGATAGAGAAGATTGAGGGTGCAAGAAGCAGATGTGTAAGCAAGAAGAATGTAATACTTATTTTTGTTTATACACAAAATCAAAATTTCTTATTTCATTATAATTAAGAATAAACTGAAATTTAAAAATTAAAATTTTGAATTCCAATCAAATCATAATTAAAAAACTATTAAAAAATTCAGGTTAAAACAATCTCCTCGCTCAAACCTTTTCGTCCCCGAAAAGCGACGAAGAAGAGAAATAAAATAAAGAAATAATATATACAAAATCAAGTTATACATATCTTTTAACTTAACTAGATTAATATTTTCAAATATATTTAAATAAAAAGCTTACATATTTTTAGACACTTCGAAATGGTTTAAATTATTCACTGTGGATTACAACCATTGGGAATGTAAGGTAATACATATAAACCAAAGTGTGTCAGTTTTGAACAAATGAATAGGATAAAGAATCCAGGTTTCATTGGGAAGGCCATTATTCGATTTGTGGGAGAGGGTTTGATTTGTTCAGCTGAAAAAGGAAAGGGGAGGAATACATGGAATAAATTCAGAACAAAAGAGACAAGTGTTAATCTAATCAAACAAAAGTTTAACAAGTGTAAATTTACTAAGGAAAAATTTCACAAGTGTCATATTATATTTGACTAAGTATATAACAAACAGTTATAACACATATATTTCAAATACATCCCTTAGGTCAAATTAAATCATGTTAAAAACAAATAATATAAGTTAGAATCGACTTCTTCTCAAGTTAAACTTAAAATTCAAAAATCAAAATTTACAAATATTCAAACGAATATTATTTTAATTAGTTTAAAATATTAAGAACATTTAAGTTTTTAACAAAACCACTTAGATTCAAAAAATTTGAAGTTAAATTTATACATACAGCTTATTCAAAATCAAATTAAAATAGACTAGATTTAAAATTCTAAATAAATTTTCTAGTATAAACATTAATTCCAATATTAAATTTAAATTAACTACATATTTTAAGCCATCGAAAATTGTGGTTCGTTATAGCTTTCCCATGAAACTAAGTCATAAACATATGTAGGAGGGATAATAGTGCAAACAAGGTCCTATTTGCTTAGCTTTTCAGAGGAAATGTTAGATTAGAAGCAAATGAAGCAGATTTTCACAGAAAAGATTGAAAACCTTTATATATTTTTGAATAGAATCATAAAAAATAAAATTTCAAAACTTCTAAAATTTCAATTCAAATTCCTTTTTTGACAACTTTTGACCAAAAGTGACTTTTCCTTAAAATTCTGTATTTTAGTGATTTTAAGTTAAAATACTCAATAATACTAATATGTTATTTAAATTTAAGTTTTAAGGATTTACTTAAATTCAAATGACACATATTTAGTTAATTTAACAAGTACATTCTTATTTGACATTAGTTTAATTTCATTATTCAAGGGGTACTTATTTTTGTTATACACAAAATCAAATTCACTTATTTCATTATAATTAACAATTAATTGGAATTCAAAATTTAAAATTTAAAATCTAGTCAAATAATTATTTAAAAAACTATTTAAAAATTCATGTTGTTGCCCATTTATCAGTGA
The DNA here is from genome assembly GCA_030737875.1 of Allium sativum. Classification (NCBI taxonomy): domain Eukaryota; kingdom Viridiplantae; phylum Streptophyta; class Magnoliopsida; order Asparagales; family Amaryllidaceae; genus Allium; species Allium sativum. The sequence goes on from CM060921.1 coordinate 784,238,522, forward strand.
AATTCTTCACAATCCTCTCATTTCAGAATGTTGTCGTCATGGCTGGAAACAACAATGATTCAGCAACTTCAAAAAACTCGGGTAACACCATCAACTCATTATGGCCCGAAAGTCTCATAAAGATAATGATTAGTCCTTAGAGCCAATTGATCATTATTCATCTTGAAAATGATAATTATATGTCATTGAAACTACAAGTAGAAACAACACTCGATGGGTATGGCCTTAGTGGCTTTGTTCTTGGTACCCTTCCCATTCCCCTAAAATTTTCATAAATAAGAAAGTAAATTGTTAACAAATGAGGAATATGCTAAATATCATGGACAATATAGACTCTTAAGCTCATGCCTTTTATCATCTATTAATGCCAATGTAGTATCACATTTTCTTGGATACAAAACAACTAATAAGAATTGGACTATTGTTAGAAGAATTTTTGGTACCCAACCAGTCGCAAAAGTTATGTACTATAAAATACTTTTGCAAAATACAAAAAAGAAAAATTACCAATGAAGGATTATCTCTAAAATTTAAAGTAAGATGTGGAAAGTTAGAAGTATTAGGGCATAAAGTACCTAATTTAGAACAAGTTCTGAGCATTTTAAATGGTCTTAGCGATGAATATGAATATATTATGGTAGTGCTTTCATTATAAAGAATATTACCATTTATAAAATATGTACTCCTTCCTTATGAAGGAAGAATAAATCATAGGAAACCAATTGATGTAGATATGTCACTTAGCTATGAGTCAAATTCCAGAAATAAAGGTCAAAACCATAGCAAGGGAGATCAAAACAATCAAAAAGGTAATTATCCAAACAGGGTAAGAGATAAAGGACGATATAACAATAATACCATAAACCCAATTGCCAAATTAGTGGAAAGATGGGTCACATAGCTTTGAAATTCTACTTCGGATTTAACACCAATTACATGTTAAATCAAAACTTTAAAAACCCGGAATTTCTAAACCAATTTAAATTTTTTATTTTAGCGATTTTAATGGGTTTTGAATATTTAAAATGATTTATTTTAAATAATGACGACTAAAATTTTATTTAAATCGAAGTTATAACATATAAATTTTAATTTAAACTAAAACGAACTCGAAATGGCGCGGTAGTCACTAATAGAAAACACTTCAGTTTTGTACGCAAAATTTCCTATGCCTTTCCTACGCCATAATGCGGGGCGTAGGAAAGACGTAAAAAATACGTAAAAAGAGCTTGTGTTATAGGAAGGGCGTAGGAAATCTTCTACACCGTTCGCACGCCTTTGTTAAAAAATTCGGGGCGTAGGTATGGCGTAGGATTTTTTTACGCCTTTCCTACGCCAAAAATTAAGGTGTTTAAAAACAATCCAACCCATCATACAATGTTAACATCTAGCCATTGGTTAGTGTAACGACCCGTATTCTACGCGTCATAGGATCGTAGGATATTTATTTCTTTCACATACGAAGTCGTATGGTCATGTAACTTTGGGGGACGACTATTGTGGCCATTTCCCATGTTCATGATTTTTCCCGATTTTTAAATGATCATTTTACCCCTAGTTGGCACTGTTTTGGCCATAACTTTTGACTGGAAAGGAATTTTGACCTGAATCCACTTCCATTGGCTTCGGATGATGGTTTCTCTTTCCGTAGAGTGGTCACATTAGCCAAACGGACTTACCGTTTGGGAGATATGGCTGAAACAAGTTTCAGATGGTGAAAAACAGCTTAATTGGGCTTAACCGGGTGATTAGCAACTAGGCCCAGAGGGGAATTTCGGGTTTAGAGGTATAGGAGGACTGATTAGGGTTAGGTTATCACTTTCATTTCAGTTTTGAGCTGCCACAAACCTTCTTGAAACCTTAGTAATGGCTTCCATCCTCTAAAACCATCCCAAAACACATTTTTAGTGAAGATTAAGCCTAAACTACATCAAAGCAGGGCCAAATAGCAACAAAGCAAGGTAGGAGCTGCTGCTATACATAGGAATTCGACCCAAACAGAGAATATTTCAGATTTGGTGATTTATTTTGTGGCCAAGGTGAGTGATTTGCATAGTTTTTGCACTAATTACGGTGATTAAGGGTAATTAGTGAAGATTAGCGAATTTATACGTAAATAAATTCTGGAAAAATTCTTAAAATTCTAAAATAATGTTTTAAGGCTCTGTTAGAAATTTGGGTTAATTTCGATATGTTTTGCTAATCGTATGCTTAAAACAGGATTAAGAGGGATTATAGGAAAATGTGAGATTTTAGCCACTTTTGATCCATTTTGGTTCATTTGAATTGTTGTTAGCTGTTTGTGGTTGTTCTTACATGTTGCTATGACTCTATGGTATGTTCTATGATTGATTAGAATAGTTAGATTGGTCGAAAATGCCGTCGAATGGCGTAGAAAGCTCGCTGGAAAGTTGCAGAAGTGTGCAGGTTCCGAACCGGTTCGGATCGGAGAAAGGGGTCGGATCGGATTTGTGAACTGGCCAAGGGAATTCGAACTGGATTGGAACTTGTCACTGGAGGAGGCTTGGCGAGAAGGAAGGCCGTTTACTTGGAGTTGGAGTGGACAAGGGGATCGGATCAGAAGAATAATTGGAGGTCAGATCGGATCGACTTGGAGATGCAGGGCTCGGATCGGAAGTAAACATTTGGGAGAACTAGCAAGAGGGAAGGCCACGCGGATCAGATGGCAAGGAGGAATCGGATCGGAATACGTGAAGAAATAAGGGAGCGGATCGGAACGCTGGAAGGAAGGACACCCGACCCGACCCGGAGGAGGACACCGACCCGACCTGAAGTGGAGTATCCGACCCGAACCGATGAAGATGATGACTACCGACCCGAACCGATGAAGATGATGACTACCGAACCGAACAGAATTCTAGGACTGTTAATACGCGACAACTCTTCTGAAGACCCACTCCAATTCGACCAAACCCGAGATGCAAAGGAAGTCCAAATGAGAAGTTAGAGCTCAAGATTTAGATGGGAATCAATGAGTTCGCTTCATGGTTGGGCTTTGCTGCGGGACGCGTGCTAAGGAGTTATCGACGTCTATAGCTTTGGACCACTATGGTAGGAGGCACGAAGACGGATTCAGGGCCATTATGGCATAGGTATAACCAAGGGCTACGACCAATGTGGTGGGTCATTGAAATGTTTGGTCATGACTCCATATGTTTAGCTTGGTTATAGCAGGGTTTCTACAAGTCGGGATTCGTCGTTACCTCATTTTGTCTAGTGTCCCAAAGTGGTAGATATCGTACACTTTACGCACTGAGTGAGAGATGTGAGGATGGTTGCTATGGTTGATTTGTTTGCTATCATTATGACATGCACACCCCACCCCCGTATCCTTACACCCTTTATTATGGCACCTTGGAGTATTGTACGGTATGTGGTACTAACTCTTTGGTTGCAGGTCCAGGTTCAGGTATGGCTTAGTATACCTGTTATTATTCTGTTTTCATGCTTATCGCTCACACCAGGCTTTATGTCTGACCCAGAGTTTTATGTCTCTTCTTATTACTCTGGGTGCTCACACGAGCAGACTAGAGACAGGTTAGCTGGTGATATACGGGTAGATGGTCCGGAGACGAGCAGGAGGCTTCCACGTAATATACATATATAGTATTCTCCCTGTGTTGTTGAAGATCACTGCTTGGGCATTGGTGGTGTATCTTCTATTTTGGCTTTCTGTTGTTCAGAGACAGTAGATTTTGAAAAGTTGTAATAAGCTGTATTTGAATTTCCGCTGCTTTGAGATTGATGTTGGTTTTAGTTATCAGCTTATGCACTGTCTCGCCTGTTTTATGTCAAGTACATATTTATTATTATATTTTATTCCATGCGCTGTGAGACATTCTACAGGTTCTTTGATTAGTTCATTCCCTTCTTTCCTTTCTTATGACGACCGTCTTGTGCTAGTCGGGCATGTGTACAGCGCACTGTTGGAGTAAATGCAGGCTGGTGCGGGGCGGGCCGTCACACTTGGTATCAGAGCTCTAGGTTGCGTAGTAAACCTAGGGAAGTCATTAGGGAGAGATAATATACGTATACGAGAGAACGTATTTGTGATTACTTTGGTTTTTAAAAGCTATATATATACTATTAGTAGTATAAGGATGAAGTCGTACTGCACTAGCACCACTATGGAGTCGTTAATCGTTTCCTTTTTCAGATTGACGATGAGCCGATATACTAGAGGTGCTGGTAGGGGAGCCAATAATGGGAATGCTGCTGACATGAGGACGATGTTTACTGACCTCATGAGAGAGATGCTTAGAGATGTACAGAGGGCAGCTCCCAATGGTGGAAATGGTGGTGGTCCAATAGTGCAGGCGCCAAGAGTCGACTTCGCCAAGCTGAATAAGGATTATACTAGCCTTGGTGGGAAGCCGTTCCACGGAACGGAGTCGGCTACGGATGTTCAGGATTGGTTGGATAGCTGCGAATGTATCTTCGAGGATTTGGGTATCGAGGATGCGATGAAGAGAAGGCTAGTGTCCCGTCAGCTGCAAGGGCGGGCAATGAATTGGTGGAATGCTATAAAGGCAGCTACTCCCGAAGATCAGATTACTTGGGAGCAGTTTAAGGCTCGCTTTAGTGAGAAGTTCATTCCAGCTGCTCAGAAGTCAATGTTGTTTAAGAAATTCTTGGAGCTCAAGCAGAATGGCAGGGCTGTCTTGGAGTATATTGCTGAATTTGACACTTTGTCAAAATATGGGTTATCTCTTATTGATACTGCCGAGAAAAAGAATGAGAAATTCATAACTGGTTTGGATCAGTACTTGGGGGAAAAACTTATTAACCACATCGATGAGACGTTTGAATCGATTGTGGGGAAAGCATTAAGATCGGAAAGTCTTTACCCTAAGCCGAAGACTGAGGTTGCATCCGCAGATGAGCCAAAGCCACAAGCAAGTGGTGGAAGCAAGGGTGGTTCCCAGAATAAGAGAAAGCAGAACCAAGCTAAGGATGGCCAGAAGAAAAAGAACAAACAGGATGTGGAGTGCTTCAGCTGTGGTAAGAAGGGCCATTATGCTAGTAATTGTCGGGCCAAGCCAGCGGATAGGAAGTGCTTCAATTGTGGCCAATTGGGACATCACAAGGACAAGTGTCCACAGCCCCCTAATGAAAAGCAAATGGTGAAAGCATATGCTCTTAATGCTATTCCTTCTTCGTCGAATGCCCCAACTGCGGCGGAGAAGGGAAAGAATGTTGTCATTCAAGGTATGCTTTCTGTTTATGATGTTCCTGTTAGAGTTTTGTTTAATACCGGAGTTTCCAGTTCTTTCATATCTAATGACCTGGTAGATAGGTTGGGATTGGAGCCCGAGATTGTTGATAGACCTTTAGTAGTGACGAACCCGATTGGTGGTTCGACTAGCCTTAGCATGATTTGTCGTAATGTGATCTTATCGAGTCATGGATGCATGTTTGTTTGTGATTGCTTTGTTTTGGGCTTTACTGGGTTTGGCATTATTTTGGGAGTAGATTGGCTCTGAAGGTACGGGGTGGTGGTAGACTGTGAGGGCTTTTTGGTGACAGCTAGAGCGGATGATGGGCGGAGGATAGTGTTTGGTGGTCTACCCAGTAAAGGGGTATTGGCTAGTTTTCTAAACTCCCTCGACATCCCGCATAGTGAGTTGTCAGGTTTGCCCGTGGTTGGCCAGTATCCGGATGTTTTTGAAGAAGTGACCGGACTTCCACCACACCGAGAGATTGAGTTTCGTATTGATTTGGTAAAGGATGCCCGACCTATAGTGATGCCACTTCGTCGTATGGCACCAAGGGAGCAGCGAGAGCTCGAGGTGCAAGTCAGCGATCTTTTGAAGAAGGGATTTATCAGAAGGAGTGTTTCTGAATGGGGAGCACCAGTTGTGTTTGCTACCAAGGCGGATGGTTCCCTTCTTTTGTGTGTAGACTACCGCGAGTTGAATAAAGTGACGAGGAAGAATAAGTATCCTCTACCGCGGATAGATGATTTATTCGATCAGTTGAGTGGCGCGAGAGTATTTTCTCAGTTGGATCTCGCGACAGGTTTTCATCAGCTTAGAGTGGAAGCTGAGAGTATAGCTAAAACGGCATTTCGAACGCCGTCTGGATTTTATGAATGGTTGGTTATGCCATTTGGGCTGACTAATGCCCCGGCATATTTTGTGGATCTTATGAATAGGGTATTCAGAGATCAGTTGAATAAGTCTGTTCTTGTGTTCGTGGATGATATTTTGGTCTATTCGAGGACAGAGGAAGAACACAAGGAACATTTAAGAGTAGTGATGGAGGTGTTGAGAAAACACCAATTGAAAGCCAAGTTTTCTAAGTGTCACTTCTGGAAGAGGGAAGTGAGGTTCTTGGGCCATGTTGTATCAGAAAACGGTATTGCCGTGGACCCAGCAAAGGTGGCTACGGTACAAGATTGGCCTACGCCCAAGAATGCAACGGATGTGAGAAGTTTCTTGGGATTAGCTGGATATTATCGTAAGTTTATCCAAGGTTTCTCCAAGGAAGCAGCACCATTGACCCAGTTGACCAGGAAGAATCAAGCTTTTGTCTGGGATGAAAGGTGCGAGAATGCATTTAAAAACCTAAAGGACAAATTGACAACGCACCAGTGTTAGTCATTCCTAAGGGGGATGAAGAGATGACGGTATACACGGATGCCTGTGGTACCGGACTGGGTGCTGTATTTATGCAAGGCGGTAGGGTTGTAGCTTATGCAAGTCGGCAGTTGAAACCGCACGAGAGAAGATACCCTACCCATGATTTAGAATTGGCAGCAATCGTGTTCGCGTTAAAGATGTGGAGACACTATCTCTTGGGAGAAAGATTTGAGCTGTTTACAGATCATAAGTCGTTGAAGTATCTATTCTCCCAGAAGGATTTAAATCTCCGTCAGCAGAGATGGTTAGAGTTCTTAGCTTCATATGATTTTGACATCGCATATGCACCAGGAAAGGGCAATGCGGTGGCTGATGCATTGAGTAGAAGACATGCCAGCCTAGGGGCTATGTTCCTTGAATGGAAGCAACTGGAGTATATCGCGGGTTTTGATTTCAGACCAAAGTGCGAATTGGATCCAGAGATGTTAGCAAGTTTGACGATCAGACCCACTTTAATTGAACAGATCGGCTCTAGTCAGAGGGACGATCCTAACCTATTGGAAATCATCTCCAAGTTAGAGATGGGTATCGATGAGGAGATGAACAAGTATGGGCTTGATCGAGATAGATGGCTTAGAAAGAATGGAAAGCTTGTTGTGCCCAATGTCAATGGATTGAGAGATGAAGTGCTTAGAGAATGTCATCACTCAAAGCTGACTATACACCCTGGTGGTAACAAGATGTATCGAGATATGAAGCAGACTTACTACTGGGAAGGGATGAAAAGAGACGTTGGGAAGTTTATATCCAAGTGCATAAATTGCCAGCTAGTTAAAGCCGAGCAGAAGAAGCCTAGTGGGTTGTTACAGCCTTTAGAAATGCCCGAATGGAAATGGGAGCAAGTCTCGATGGATTTCATCGATGGTTTACCAAGGACTAGATCGGGATATGACAGCATTTGGGTAATTGTAGATCGACTGACTAAAAGTGCAAGGTTTATACCAGTCAAATCGACCAGAACAGCAGCTAAGTTAGTAGAATTGTATATGAAGTGGGTAGTGAGATTTCATGGAGTACCTAAAAGCATTGTGAGCGACCGAGACCCGTTGTTCACTAGTGGGTTTTGGAAGAGCTTACAAGAGGCTCTAGGGTCAGAGTTACATCTCAGTACCGCATACCATCCTCAGACCGACGGTCAGACGGAAAGGGTGAATCGTATTTTGAATGATCTCTTGAGAGCATGTATATTGGATTTTTGTGGATCATGGGATGATCATTTGCATCTAGTAGAGTTTGCATATAATAATAGCTACCAATCCAGTATCGGTATGGCTCCATTTGAAGCTTTATATGGAAGACCGTGCAACTCACAATCATGTTGGATAGAGACTGGCGAGAAGTTTATGCTTGGACCAGATGTGGTGAGGGAAACTTCAGATAAAATCAAGACCATTCAACGAAGAATGAAGGAAGCCCAAGATAGGCAGAAGAGTTATGCCGATAAGAGAAGAAGAGACCTAAAATTCTCCGTTGGTGACTTGGTGTTTGTCAAGACTTCTCCGTTGAAGAGCGTAATACGATTCGGCAGGAGAGGCAAGTTGGCACCAAGATTCGTTGGCCCATTCCCTGTTCTTGAACTAGTCGGGAATTTGGCATATAGAATTGACTTACCAGAGAAGATGGTGGGAGTTCACAACGTATTTCATGTTTCCCAACTAAGGAAGTTCGTTCACGACTCAGATATGACTATTTCACCTGATCAGTTAGAGGACTTCGAAGTAGAACCCGAGGCGGTTGGGAACCGTAAGCCGGCCCGTATTGTCGCGCACGACATGAAGCAACTTCGAAGGAAGGCGGTGAAGCTAGTCAAGGTACAGTGGAGCGAGGACGAGAATGATTGTACTTGGGAAACAGAGGACATAAGGAAGAAGTATCCAGAACTCTTTGTCTGGTAAGAATTTATTAGCAATTTAGTTTTCCGCATGCTAGGATAGACTTGTTTGCTTGCTTTGCATGTTTGATTGATGTATGTGGTTGTTAGGCATGTGGGATCCTTTGTGTGTTTTGGGTTAAGGAATTTCGGCGGCGAAATTTCTTAAGGCGGGAAGAGTGTAACGACCCGTATTCTACGCGTCATAGGATCGTAGGATATTTATTTCTTTCACATACGAAGTCGTATGGTCATGTAACTTTGGGGGATGACTATTGTGGTCATTTCCCATGTTCATGATTTTTCCCGATTTTTAAATGACCATTTTACCCCTAGTTGGCACTGTTTTGGCCATAACTTTTTACTGGAAAGGAATTTTGACTTGAAACCGCTTCCATTGGCTTCGGATGATGGTTTCTCTTTCCGTAGAGTGGTCACATTAGCCAAACGGACTTACCGTTTGGGAGATATGGCTGAAACAAATTTCAGATGGTGAAAAACAGCTTAATTGGGCTTAACCGGGTGATTAGCAACTAGGCCCAGAGGGGAATTTCGGGTTTAGAGGTATAGGAGGACTGATTAGGGTTAGGTTATCACTTTCATTTCAGTTTTGAGCCGCCACAAACCTTCTTGAAACCTTAGTAATGGCTTCCATCCTCTAAAACCATCCCAAAACACATTTTTAGTGAAGATTAAGCCTAAACTACATCAAAGCAGGGCCAAATAGCAACAAAGCATGGTAGGAGCTGCTGCTATACATAGGAATTCGACCCAAACAGAGAATATTTCAGATTTGGTGATTTATTTTGTGGCCAAGGTGAGTGATTTGCATAGTTTTTGCACTAATTACGGTGATTAAGGGTAATTAGTGAAGATTAGCGAATTTATACGTAAATAAATTCTGGAAAAATTCTTAAAATTCTAAAATAATGTTTTAAGGCTCTGTTAGAAATTTGGGTTAATTTCGATATGTTTTGCTAATCGTATGCTTAAAACAGGATTAAGAGGGATTATAGGAAAATGTGAGATTTTAGCCACTTTTGATCCATTTTGGTTCATTTGAATTGTTGTTAGCTGTTTGTGGTTGTTCTTACATGTTGCTATGACTCTATGGTATGTTCTATGATTGATTAGAATAGTTAGATTGGTCGAAAATGCCGTCGAATGGCGTAGAAAGCTCGCTGGAAAGTTGCAGAAGTGTGCAGGTTCCGAACCGGTTCGGATCGGAGAAAGGGGTCGGATCGGATTTGTGAACTGGCCAAGGGAATTCGAACTGGATTGGAACTTGTCACTGGAGGAAGCTTGGTGAGAAGGAAGGCCGTTTACTTGGAGTTGGAGTTGACAAGGGGATCGGATCGGAAGAATAATTGGAGGTCAGATCGGATCGACTTGGAGATGCAGGGCTCGGATCGGAAGTAAACATTTGGGAGAACTAGCAAGAGGGAAGGCCACGCGGATCAGATGGCAAGGAGGAATTGGATCGGAATACGTGAAGAAATAAGGGAGCGGATCGGAACGCTGGAAGGAAGGACACCCGACCCGACCCGGAGGAGGACACCGACCCGACCTGAAGTGGAGTATCCGACCCGAACCGATGAAGATGATGACTACCGACCCGAACCGATGAAGATGATGACTACCGAACCGAACAGAATTCTAGGACTGTTAATACGCGACAACTCTTCTGAAGACCCACTCCAATTCGACCAAACCCGAGATGCAAAGGAAGTCCAAGTGAGAAGTTAGAGCTCAAGATTTAGATGGGAATCAATGAGTTCGCTTCATGGTTGGGCTTTGCTGCGGGACGCGTGCTAAGGAGTTATCGACATCTATAGCTTTGGACCACTATGGTAGGAGGCACGAAGACGGATTCAGGGCCATTATGGCATAGGTAGAACCAAGGGCTACGACCAATGTGGTGGGTCATTGAAATGTTTGGTCATGACTCCATATGTTTAGCTTGGTTATAGCAGGGTTTCTACAAGTCGGGATTCGTCGTTACCTCATTTTGTCTAGTGTTCCAAAGTGGTAGATATCGTACACTTTACGCACTGAGTGAGAGATGTGAGGATGGTTGCTATGGTTGATTTGTTTGCTATCATTATGACATGCACACCCCACCCCCGTATCCTTACACCCTTTATTATGGCACCTTGGAGTATTGTACGGTATGTGGTACTAACTCTTTGGTTGCAGGTCCAGGTTCAGGTATGGCTTAGTATACCTGTTATTATTCTGTTTTCATGCTTATCGCTCACACCAGACTTTATGTCTGACCCAGAGTTTTATGTCTCTTCTTATTACTCTGGGTGCTCACACGAGCAGACTAGAGACAGGTTAGCTGGTGATATACGGGTAGATGGTCCGGAGACGAGCATGAGGCTTCCACGTAATATACATATATAGTATTCTCCCTGTGTTGTTGAAGATCACTGCTTGGGCATTGGTGGTGTATCTTCTATTTTGGCTTTCTGTTGTTCAGAGACAGTAGATTTTGAAAAGTTGTAATAAGCTGTATTTGAATTTCCGCTGCTTTGAGATTGATGTTGGTTTTAGTTATCAGCTTATGCACTGTCTCGCCTGTTTTATGTCAAGTACATATTTATTATTATATTTTATTCCATGCGCTGTGAGACATTCTACAGGTTCTTTGATTAGTTCATTCCCTTCTTTCCTTTCTTATGACGACCGTCTTGTGCTAGTCGGGCATGTGTACAGCGCACTGTTGGAGTAAATGCAGGCTGGTGCGGGGCGGGCCGTCACAGTTAGACATTAAAATCAACGGTCTAAATAAATAATCCACCCACTCTTCTCTGATTGGTTGGAGAAATGTCACCTTACCATTAGAAACTAATTACCTATCCCCAAATTAGATTAGCAACAAAATCACCGTTTAGATCTGGAGTTGCAATTGATGTCGTCTTCCCTTTCGATATGGAGGTTCATCTTGGGGCATCGAAATCTGGAGCGTAAAATCACCTCCTCCAGCCGCTTGCTATCACCGGTCCCTATTGGTAAACATTTTATATCTGTTTTTGTTTATAAAAATAAGATTCAATTTTATAGAAAACCTTCGATCTTTTCCTCTTAATTCATGAATTTCAAGTTTTGTTTGCGGAACAAGATGCTTACAGTCTTGTGTGAGTTGTAAAGTTATGATTTCAGTAGGCAATTGAATGTTTATTGAAAAATCTTAAGTTTCTTTCCGGCCAAATTAGGGTTGTGATTGCTCCGTTTATCAAGTGTGTGTAGGGATGCTGCCTTTGATTGTTGTTAGATAATAGATCTAAAACTTGCATGATATTTGTGTGGTTACAGCCTATGATGTTTAGTTTCCTTAGCACCATCGCCAAAAAAGAGTTCCAATAGTGCCACTTAAAAAACAAATGTTCTTTGTCCTCTTGAGGAAGAGAATATAACTTGTAGGTCAGGTTAATAGCTGCTTTTATTAATCTTTAATCATACTTTGTACGGATCGAGAAAATGCAGAGTTAACTATGAGAGCCTGGCACAACATTAACCTTAAGAAAAGGAGTTCACGTCATATAGTAGATACATAACATATATCTTGTCTTACATATTAAAAGGGGTATTTTTACAGACATTTAAATTGTCCTAACGATCTCAGTCTTGGTTTTAATAATTATAATCTGATTATAAAAATGTGAAAGCTTTGTATGTCGGCATTCCAATGTATAATGAGTCACTATGTCTCATGCTTAGTTCTATAAAAAGAATATTTAGATCTTTTGGCATGTTTATCAACAGTTGTTTGAGTGCGGTAGATATAACATATTTTCCATTAACATCGGTGTTAACATGCCTTTTGACTAGGCAACAACATGTACTTGACTAGATGCCGGAGAGACAACTGCGAAGCCAAAAAGAAAAGCACGGCTCGTTTAATTTGCAAATTTTGTCTTTATTTTAAGTTTGATTTAGCTAATAGAGCAGATAAGGACAATTTTGGGGCTTAATTGTCATCCCAGCTCATTTTTCACTAAATTTTGTTTGGTTGATCAATTGCACCTTACTCGTTTTCAAGCTAAGAACTGAAAAGACCCATAGCACTCGGTAGCCAAGACAAATAATCTCTGTCACTATGGTTATGAATTATAATATTTCTAATTGTTTTAGCAATTTGGGAAGGTAAACTGTTCAGATTTCCATTCCAGTCAATATCAGTTAATAGTAGCACTCTAGTTTTTAAAATTAACCATTGACCTCTCATTTTTCAAGTGCATGAACCTGGGTAACAAGCAGATTAATCATGTTGAGGTGATGAAGGATTTTGAATAGCTACAAAAAACAATTTTGACATTTTGCTGCATGTGGACAATGAAGACTCAGTCAGTCATGCTTGTAGTGTTGAATCCCCAAAGATGACACAATTAATATTTGAAGATAGGAAATGTGGTTAAAGAAAATCTGAATGTGCAAGCTGGTGAAGTTGTATATGTGCCTAAGATAGGAAAAGGGATCAAAAAAAATGTGTATGTGTAAGCTGGTGAAGTTGTATATGTGTCTTGTGGTTAAAAGAAAAATATGCCTGTTTGCTTAAGTTTGTAATATTGATTAAATATATGAAGTTAATTGATGAAGAATGTTTTGATATTAATCTTTTTGTTCGAATGTATATAAATAAGAAATAAATTAATTTAGTTTTTGTTTAATATGGTGAAACAAGACAAAATAATAATATGTTAAAATTGTTTTAGAAAAGGCATACAATAAGCATAAGAAAGACGTAGGTACTCTAATTTTACTGTATTAAATAAATCATATAGATGGCGTAGCTAAAAGGTAAAAAAATGTTGTATATAACGGTGTTGTATACACAATTATATGATTTTTGTTTGATGATAACAACCAAATAAATTTTATTATTAATGTGTTTGAAATCGTACTGTTATTCTACACCACATACAATACAGGAATATTATATTTATATTTAAATAGAATACGACTGTATAGACATTCAAATTTTAATACAGTATTTTATTTAAATTAAATATTATATTTCAAACACTCGAACAGTACAATTACTTACAACTCCACTATTTGTATATATTCACAAATATACAATTTTGTATTACATTTCATCACTCTACATACATTTTCATATACAGACATTTTTTTTACTGATATTGCTTCATTCACTGATTTTCATCTTCAGTCTTCACTGCTCACTGTCTGTCCAGTCTTCTGTCAATTCAGTCCAGTCATTCCTGCTTACCTGTCACATGTGAAACACACACACAGTACACTGCAATAGAAATAAAACAGAATGTATGCGAATATAAATTTTATTTTTAAAAATTTTATTTGCCTCAGTTTTCTGGTGTGTTTCTCATCATTTTTCTGACTCGATCTGATTTATAAATTCATCAATCTGTGTCTAGACAGCTTGTGATATTCACAGTGATACACTGTAAATACCACAAGGCAGACAGTATGTTTATATGTACAGGGACAGGAAATTTTCTAATGGTCTGCATATACACACGTGTATAGATATACACGTGTGCACTGCCACGCCAATCAGTATGCATCTGAGGAGTAGCCACAAGGACCATCTCAACTCAGTGCATATGGATATGGTCGAGAGTGTGCTCATATCAAAACAGTAAACACAAGTGTACATGGCTCAAATTTTTCAGCAATACAATGATGTTCAAATTTAGTCGAGCAATGGTGCAAGAATGGTCGAGACAACTCAACAAAGGTGCAGATTTGTTTGTCAAATGCAACAATACAACTTTTCAACCTAAATAAGATCAAGCATGGCACAAGAGAATACAAGTACAAATGGCATGCAAATGGTCGAGTAGCATTTCATGAATGAACAAGTATAGTCAATGTGTACAAAGATGCAAAGCAGCCCTTCATGGTTCAGAAGACTCAAGCAGCAAATATACTACACAGTGGTGAATACAAGTTCAGGTTCATCTCATCAAATATGGCAAGCAATTATGTAATATGGTCATGGGAAATGATGGTGCAGTAGCATGATAATGGCAACAGTTCAAGTCAGAGTAGCCAAACAAGATACAAGCAATGCACAAGTACAATGGAAGTGCAGATGGTAAAATTCAAATCAGTTCATATTCATGATGCACAAAAGCACAACTCAAGCATGGCTCAATAATGCAAGCAAATGACAGAGGAACAGCAGTGTATATAGCATATAAGTGTCTCAAGTATTGGAACAAATTAAATGCAGGTTCATTGACCCAAGCAATTCTATGTTTCAAGTGCTCAGTGCAAATGAAATGGACAAGAGCATGAATACATGTAGCATGTTATGGCAGCAGGTCAAATTACACAATGTTTGACAAGTTTGTCAAACAATTTCCACAAGTTCATGAAGCCAAATTGGCAAGTTTTAAAATGATTTCAGAAATCATGCTTCTATTTCCAGAAAAGAAAATCACAGAAATGCACAAGTTAAGGCAGTTTTTGTTAAGGGACAATGAATAAATTATTTCCAGTAAATCATGATTTGTGTATGGTATGAAAACAATTTTTTTTGTTTTCCAGAAAATCAGTTTTTGGAAATCTTTTCTAAGCAAGATGATTCAAGTACACATGTCAGGTTCGATCAAGTATGAAATAGTTTTCAAGTTCAGAAAATCAGTAGAGCATGTACAAGTTCAATACAGATCAACAACATGAATCAGTGTGAGCTCAAGTATGGAAACAGCTCAATCAAAGTGACAGGTTAAATATGCAGGAATGAATTTCCAGGTTTTACTTTCCATTTCAGAGCCAAGCAAATTCATATGGAATCAAGAAACAAATCAGTGCATGTGATTCCAGAAATGTAAGAGAAATTGGAAATCTCTTTCCAGTAATGCTCATGTCAAATTCAAAGAAAATCAGAGCACAATATTTGGCAAGTACTAAATTGTCTCAAGAAATCTCACTGTGTTTTTATAGCAAAGTTTTTAATCAGTTCAAACGTTTTCAGCAAGAGTTATTCTTGGCAAGAAAAGCAATTCGAAATATTTTTTTTTGCTAAGCAATCAAGTTGCAGAAATCAGCAAATCAGGGAGAATTTTTTTTATGGCAAGAAGTCTTTTCTGATTTCTCGGCATTTATTCAAAGGGGCCACAACAATTCAATCAAAGGACCAAAAGTGGAAACAAAACAGTTTATTTCAAGCCATGGAATAAAAAAAAGGAAATTCACGCAGAGATGCAATTCAGGAAACAAATGAATTTTCATTCAAGTGTGTTTCCAGAAATGATCGACTTGAAATCAAAGTCAGAAATTACCAAGGCAACAAAAGTATTTTAATTTCAATCAAAGTCGAGGCAATCAAAAGTGGAAACCAAATTGAAAATCCCACAAAATCAGGTCAGTCATTTTATTGAAATCAGAGAGCAGTTTTAGGATTTCAAAATCCTATTTTACACCAACATCATCACAGGCAAAGGTAACGGAGAAAATCGAAAAACCAAAGCAGAAATTGCAGAGCAGAAATCAGTTAAAACAAAACAACTCACTATTGTTTTTCGATCTACCCCAAATCGACGAGACAAAGAGCCAGAGAGCATTTCCAAATCGGACGAGCAAAGCCATCAAAGAATCAAGCTTCAGAGTTATCACAACATCATTTGATCAAGCCATCGATCTGATTTGGGGAGAAAGCAAGAAACCCTAGTTTGATATCGGCCGCCATTTTTATTCTCAGAGGATAAGAGACATCGAGCTAAATAAAAAAGGAAAGGGGCCGGCCTAATGGAGTTAAACCTAGCCAAGTGTTTTAATAAGGGGATGACCCTTTGTTTTTAACTCTTAGGGTTTTAATTTTGTTTCTACTTTGTGTCATTTTAAATTGTGTTGTAAAATCGATCAAACAGTTTCTAGAAGTCTGTAAAATTCTAGGATTCAGTTAAGGGTAACTGACAGTTTCAGATTCTGTAAAATCTGGGTTACTGATTACGGGGTTGTAATCAGGGGAAATCTGATCGAGTGGATATTGGTCAGTCTAGGGATTTGAGCGTAGGGTTAGAATAGGAGCAGGGTTTGCGAGTGTACATGGTCTTGTATGCGGGATCTGTTCTATCACCTAGTAGAAACCTTAGAAATGCAGCAGTAGGCAGGGTTTTGCCGAAGCTGGGTATATTTGTGCGTGATTTATTTTCTGCATTTCTGTTTCTGCTATAATCCGTGATCTATTTATTATTTTAATATCTCGTTAGAATTTTAATTCAGTTAAAAACTGTGATAAACCCTTTTCACCCCCCCTCTAGGGTTAATCTAGATCCAACAAGTGGTATCAGAGCGGGTATTTTTCTTTAACTCTAGAGTAATGGGTAATCCTTGTTATTAGATCATTGAGAGTCAGTCCAGTCACATCCCAAACATTTTTGATGGTACAGATTTTTTGAATTGGAAATAAGAAATGATATCCTATTTAAAATCTGTTAATATTAAATATTGGGATGTTGTTAATAGGGGAGGTGATATAATAGATAAGAATATTAATGCTCGTGTTATGCATATTCTCTATTCTCATCTTAATAATAATCAATTTATTTTTATCTCCCATTGTTTGACTGCGCAGGAAATTTGGAAAACTCTCAATACGAAGTACGGACAAATTGACAACAACTGCTCAAAACCCCCGAATGTCAACTCAGGTTCAGATCTATGCTTAACAGGTGTTACAGATGATAATTCAGATGGATCAGATGATGGAGAATCAACAAATGCTGAAACAGAAAATTTCACATATGAAGATCTGGTTTACATGTGTCTTGATTTAACGAAATCTGTTGATAAACTCCAACTGAAAAATAAGTCTCTGAAATCTAAGAATTATGAGTTGACCAACAAAATTGATGATTTGGAATCACAACTTGAATATGTTAAAAATTCTTCAAATTCAGTCTGCGAAAATTGTTTGAAATTGAAAACCAATCTTGTTCATCTCAGTAAAAATATTGAAAAGATTGAAGATGAAATTTTGATCTTAAATGAGAACAAGACTGAGTTATCAAGTTTGAATAACCTTCTGCAAAAGGAATTTGAAAATTTCAAGACAGATATAAATTCCAAATTAGAAATTGCTGAAAAAGAAAATCTGTTGAAAAGTGATTCGATTTTGAATGAGCTGGAAAATGAGATTCAAAAATTCAAGAACTTTGAAAAACTTGAATCTGAAAAACGGAAATGTTTTGAATCTGAAATTTCTGAATTCAAAGCCAAAATAAAATCACTTGAAAATGAAAATTTGGTTTTGAAACAGTCTAATGCTGAACAGAAGATCGCTATAAATAATTGCTCAAATTTATTAAAAGAAAATAGCGATCTAAAATCCAAAATTCAACGATTAGAATCAACATTGGATAAATTTTCTAATGGGGAAAAATCATTGAATATGCTGTTACAAAACCAAGTTTCTAATGGAAATAAATCTGGTCTTGGCTTCGGGAAAAATGATGTTTTTGGAAAACAAAATTCAAATGATTTGAAAAATCCCTCAAACTGCTTTGAAATTTTGAACTCTGAAAATCTCAAAGGTTTTTTGAATCAAAATTGTGATGAGAAATCGTTTTATAATAAACCATTTAAACATTCTTGGATCCCAAAAAATAAAACGGGCTTCGTCAAGTTCAAACAGATTTGGGTTCCTAAGGGTACGAAAGTTAATTCTAATGGTTTGTTATATAAACAAGTCTGGATACCAAAACATATGAATACAACTGTGAGTGGTTTTACAAATTTTGTTAGACCACTCGATTCTCTAAACTGTTAGATACCGGAAGAGGCTGAGGAACTGCTAGGCAAAAGAGATTTGGATTCAAACTGTTCAATACTTCTGAAATCATTCACAATTCCTTGGCCAAGACTGTTGAGTTAGAGATTCTGTTTTACATTGGATTCTGGTATGATCTCTAAACTCACCTTTGTAAATATTCTCTATTTTTATTTTTGTTTATTTCTCCTTCTACCCCCCTCTGTGTATTTACTTTATCTCTTCTGTTTTAATTTGTCACTGTCACATCACTGCAACTTCTTCTGGGCTTCATTAACTTCAAATTGTAGAATTCATATTTTCTGGAAATTTGCCTTAGTTGAATATAATTCTGATATTTTAATCATCTCCAGACCTTGTATTTAAACTTGTAAATATCTACAATTGTTTTGAAGTTTAGTTTCTGATTGTTGAATTCATAACAGTGTTTGATGTATTCTTGTCATATCTTTAACACTGTTAATTTGAATTCTAAATTTTTGAAGATCTGAAAGTCTAATGGAAATTCACACATCATTGCTGTTTTGAGATTCTTCTAATTCATTTTAGAAAAGCTTGAAATATTACACTCATTACAACACTCTATTATTTATCAGTAGTGATATTTTCATTGTTTTTCAGATTGGCTTGGAAATTTTAAATTGTCTAGAATCTCAGTGATACATCTTGAAAATCATTGTTATTCATGATCATCATGGTTAGAATTTGTTTGTTTGAAATCATCTGAAATTATTAATAATTTGAATAATCACACACCTCCTAAATTTGAAATTATCAACCTTGTGTGACTGATTCGTTATATTTCAAAACTTGACATTGATTCAAGTGATTTCAAATAAATTATTTTGGATCATGAATATCTATCAAACCTGATGTAAATGATCTGATTTTTTTCTACGGGTTTGTCAGAAATATTTGTGAAAATTTCTTTGAAAATATGGTCTTAAAATTCTCTATTATTTCATGGTTATTTGATTTTAATATATGTTTATTTAAAATCATTTGAAATTATTGATTTATTGAATCGCACACATATCTTGAATCTGAAATATAATATTGTGTGATTGATTCATTAAATCCTGATATATTCACATTTCTTCAAATGATTTAAAATAAACTAAATTCTATAATCATGCATCATGGAATATATTGTTTTTGTGACCTTCAGAAACATCGTCTGACAAGTCATTTGTGATATTGATTTTTCTGTGCTGCTCTGATACTGTTTTTGGAAAATGTTTGTTTTGGAATCATGCTGCTCTGATTAAAAGAAATTGATTTGTAAATATTTTTTGAGGACTGCTTGATTTGGTATCAAAGGTTTATCATGCTCTGTTAAATGAAATTTGTGCGCTTGAGTTGCTTGCCTTGTAATATTTTTTTTTGTTTTTGTTGACTAAGATACCCTTGTTTAGCCACCAAGTGTCTTTTTAAAATCCTCATGTATAGAGACTACAAGTGGTGTCAGATTAGGAAGTGCAGAATTTTTGTTTCCTTATTCTCATCATGTATATATTTCTTAATCTCTCATGACTTGTATAGTTTTGCATATCCCTCTTGTAATTGATTTTCAATTTTAAAGTTATTTATTGATTATTCATTCAGAAATTGAAATCAATATCCAAATTGTTCTGTATTTATAATTCATCAAAATATATCAGAATTTGAAATTGTGATGAATTATGACTGCAATATATTTCACAACAAGAGGAGATTTTATCTCGATTTTCATGATGGTTGAATATTTATTATAATATCTTTGAACTGGCAATTATTTCACGATCATCCTCATTATCTATCATCATTCTTCCATTCATGATAAACTTTTTTATAAATGTGGAGAGTTTAATATTTTTTAAAATCATCTTGAATAAACAGTGAAAATATTTGTGATGGAATTGTGGTTATGTTATTTTTCAGAATTAGTGTCAATTGAAAATTTTCAATAATCCCGGTATAGGTGGTCATATTTCATAATATAATTAATTTAGAAATTTACTTCACAGTCCATTTCTGTACCTATCACATTTCTATCATTCATATTGGTTGTATATGCTGAGGAGTTTTTTTTCTATATAAAGCAAAAAAAAAATATATGATAAATTATATAATTAATATATAAGTGTGTCACTAACCTCATTTAAAAATCCAAGTTCTGGTCATGCATGGTTAAGAGACAACTTATAATTTAAGCTGCGACTGACTTCATTTAAAAATCCAAGTTCTGGTTATGCGTGGTCAGTGTGCTCTTAAATAAAAAAAAAGGTGCTATAAATTGAAATTAATATAAAATTCTCCTTGGTGTATAATAACCAGCCTATCAATCCACTTTCTAATCTGTGAAATGTGTTAAAATTTTATGACGTATTATGATTTGTTGATTGATA
This sequence comes from Allium sativum, assembly GCA_030737875.1. Lineage (NCBI taxonomy): Eukaryota > Viridiplantae > Streptophyta > Magnoliopsida > Asparagales > Amaryllidaceae > Allium > Allium sativum. The sequence continues at coordinate 784,259,207 of CM060921.1, forward strand.
GATATTGGGATTTGATATTATTCGATTTTGTCACTTAAATTGAATTATAATTACAATCCAAATCCATCACTGTTTTTTTTTAGCCTCATTTTTTAAAAATTCGTTTGAAAATAATTGAAATTCATTTTTTTTTTTTTGTAACTCTCTCCATTTTTTATAAAATTCATCGTAAATCCGTCATTCTCTACAATGTGAAATATGCCACCTGTTCTCAGAATATTATGATTTTTGTTTGACTGATTGAGATTTATGATGACCGTTTCTTCCTCTTAAGCTGAAATTATATTTTTAGTCATTTTTTCATCTGTATTTTAAATTCTGTATCCTTTTGATGATAACAAAAGGGGGAGAATGGGTTGAGATTTTGATTTATGAGTGAATAGTTTATAAATATTTTAATTTTGAAATTTCCAATTCAGTTTCACATTCTTTTCACTCATGCACAGTTATAGGGGGAGTTTCTGTTGTAGGGGGAGCTTTCAAATAGGGGGATCAGTTCTGCACTCTCAAACACATTTAATATATTCGAAATCTTCATATTTGTTTGTCATCATCAAAAGGGGGAGATTGTTGTATATAACGGTGTTGTATACACAATTATATGATTTTTGTTTGATGATAACAACCAAATAAATTTTATTATTAATGTGTTTGAAATCGTACTGTTATTCTACACCACATATAATACAAGAATATTATATTTATATTTAAATAGAATACGACTGTATAGACATTCAAATTTTAATACAGTATTTTATTTAAATTAAATATTATATTTCAAACACTCGAACAGTACAATTACTTACAACTCCACTATTTGTATATATTCACTAATATACAATTTTGTATTACATTTCATCACTCTACATACATTTTCATATACAGACATTTTTTTTACTGATATTGCTTCATTCACTGATTTTCATCTTCAGTCTTCACTACTCACTGTCTGTCCAGTCTTCTGTCAATTCAGTCCAGTCATTCCTTCTTACCTGTCACATGTGAAACACACACACAGTACACTGCAATAGAAATAAAACAGAATGTATGCGAATATAAATTTTATTTTTAAAAATTTTATTTGCCTCAGTTTTCTAGTGTGTTTCTCATCATTTTTCTGACTCGATCTGATTTATAAATCATCAATCTGTGTCTAGACAGCTTGTGATATTCACAGTGATACACTGTAAATACCACAAGGCAGACAGTATGTTTATATGTACAGGGACAGGAAATTTTCTGATGGTCTGCATATACACACGTGTATAGATATACACGTGTGCACTGCCACGCCAATCAGTATGCATCTGAGGAGTAGCCACAAGGACCATCTCAACTCAGTGCATATGGATATGTTCGAGAGTGTGCTCATATCAAAACAGTAAACACAAGTGTACATGGCTCAAATTTTTCAGCAATACAATGATGTTCAAATTTAGTCGAGCAATGGTGCAAGAATGGTCGAGACAACTCAACAAAGGTGCAGATTTGTTTGTCAAATGCAACAATACAACTTTTCAACCCAAACAAGCTCAAGCATGGCACAAGAGAATACAAGTACAAATGGCATGCAAATGGTCGAGTAGCATTTCATGAATGAACAAGTATAGTCAATGTGTACAAAGATGCAAAGCAGCCCTTCATGGTTCAGAAGACTCAAGCAACAAATATACTACACAGTGGTGAATACAAGTTCAGGTTCATCTCATCAAATATGGCAAGCAATTATGTAATATGGTCATGGGAAATGATGGTGCAGTAGCATGATAATGGCAACAGTTCAAGTCAGAGTAGCCAAACAAGATACAAGCAGTGCACAAGTACAATGGAAGTGCAGATGGTAAAATTCAAATCAGTTCATATTCATGATGCACAAAAGCACAACTCAAGCATGGCTCAATAATGCAAGCAAATGACAGAGGAACAGCAGTGTATATAGCATATAAGTGTCTCAAGTATTGGAACAAATTAAATGCAGGTTCATTGACCCAAGCAATTCTATGTTTCAAGTGCTCAGTGCAAATGAAATGGACAAGAGCATGAATACATGTAGCATGTTATGGCAGCAGGTCAAATTACACAATGTTTGACAAGTTTGTCAAACAATTTCCACAAGTTCATGAAGCCAAATTGGCAAGTTTTAAAATGATTTCAGAAATCATGCTTCTATTTCCAGAAAAGAAAATCACAGAAATGCACAAGTTAAGGCAGTTTTTGTTAAGGGACAATGAATAAATTATTTCCAGTAAATCATGATTTGTGTATGGTATGAAAATAATCTTTTTTGTTTTCCAGAAAATCAGTTTTTGGAAATATTTTCTAAGCAAGATGATTCAAGTACACATGTCAGGTTCGATCAAGTATGAAATAGTTTTCAAGTTCAGAAAATCAGTAGAGCATGTACAAGTTCAATACAGATCAACAACATGAATTAGTGTGAGCTCAAGTATGGAAACAGCTCAATCAAAGTGACAGGTTAAATATGCAGGAATGAATTTCCAGGTTTTACTTTCCATTTCAGAGCCAAGCAAATTCATATGGAATCAAGAAACAAATCAGTGCATGTGATTCCAGAAATGTAAGAGAAATTGGAAATCTCTTTCCAGTAATGCTCATGTCAAATTCAAAGAAAATCAGAGCACAATATTTGGCAAGTACTAAATTGTCTCAAGAAATCTCACTGTGTTTTTATAGCAAAGTTTTTAATCAGTTCAAACGTTTTCAGCAAGAGTTATTCTTGGCAAGAAAAGCAATTCGAAATATTTTTTTTGCTAAGCAATCAAGTTGCAGAAATGCGCAAATCAGGGAGAATTTTTTTTATGGCAAGAAGTCTTTTCTGATTTCTCGGCATTTATTCAAAGGGGCCACAACAATTCAATCAAAGAACCAAAAGTGGAAACAAAACAGTTTATTTCAAGCCATGGAATAAAAAAAAGGAAATTCACGCAGAGATGCAATTCAGGAAACAAATGAATTTTCATTCAAGTGTGTTTCCAGAAATGATCGACTTGAAATCAAAGTCAGAAATTACCAAGGCAACAAAAGTATTTTAATTTCAATCAAAGTCGAGGCAATCAAAAGTGGAAACCAAATTGAAAATCCCACAAAATCAGGTCAGTCATTTTATTGAAATCAGAGAGCAGTTTTAGGATTTCAAAATCCTATTTTACACCAACATCAGCACAGGCAAAGGTAACGGAGAAAATCGAAAAACCAAAGCAGAAATTGCAGAGCAGAAATCAGTTAAAACAAAACAACTCACTATTGTTTTTCGATCTACCCCAAATCGACGAGACAAAGAGCCAGAGAGCATTTCCAAATCGGACGAGCAAAGCCATCAAAGAATCAAGCTTCAGAGTTATCACAACATCATTTGATCAAGCCATCGATCTGATTTAGGGAGAAAGCAAGAAACCCTAGTTTGATATCGGCCGCCATTTTTATTCTCAGAGGATAAGAGACATCGAGCTAAATAAAAAAGGAAAGGGGCCGGCCTAATGGAGTTAAACCTAGCCAAGTGTTTTAATAAGGGGATGACCCTTTGTTTTTAACTCTTAGGGTTTTAATTTTGTTTCTACTTTGTGTCATTTTAAATTATGTTGTAAAATCGATCAAACAGTTTCTAGAAGTCTGTAAAATTCTAGGATTCAGTTAAGCGTAACTGACAATTTCAGAGTCTGTAAAATCTGGGTTACTGATTACGGGGTTGTAATCATGGGAAATCTGATCGAGTGGATATTGGTCAGTCTAGGGATTTGAGCGTAGGGTTAGAATAGGAGCAGGGTTTGCGAGTGTACATGGTCTTGTATGCGGGATCTGTTCTATCACCTAGTAGAAACCTTAGAAATGCAGCAGTAGGCAGGGTTTTGCCGAAGCTGGGTATATCTGTGCGTGATTTATTTTCTGCATTTCTGTTTCTGCTATAATCCGTGATCTATTTATTATTTTAATATCTCGTTAGAATTTTAATTCAGTTAAAAACTGTGATAAACCCTATTCACCCCACTCTAGGGTTAATCTAGATCCAACAAAAAATAATGGCGTAGGTAAAGATGTACAAAATGGTAAGTGTAAATATGTCGTAGGAAAATCGTAGGAAGATTATGGCGTAGGAATCACGTAAACAAATAATGGCGTAGGTAAGACGTAGGAAACCACCTCACGGATGGCGTAGGTATAACGTGAGAATTTTATTACCTATGCGGGTTTTACCCACGCCAATATTGGCGTAGGAGCTACGTAGCTATTTCATTTACCTACGCTGTAGCTACGCCGTAGCTACGCCATATTAGCGCAGGTAAAACCGCAGTTTTCTTGTAGTGAGTTTGCAAGTTCGATTTTAAACTTCAATTGAATGTACAGAATTCAATATAAATCAGAATTGGACGAAATAAGAAAGTTAGAATCTATTTAACTATATCTTTCTAACGAATGTGAGAAATTGAGATTTCACTTTGTAAATAATAAGTTATGTCCAGTTTAAAATTCTAAATAGTCTTTATAGAATTTATTTATATTTTAATATATATAAAGCCCTTAAAATAGACATATTGCAAACGACCTCCGTTTTCGACGAAGCCACTTTTATTGGATCTGGAATGTCAAATTATAGTCAGCTTTAAAATTTCATAATTTTTGGAATCAATATGTGAGCATAGTTAATTTAAACTTGTTTTGAATTTCAGTTTAAATTTAATAAACCAGTTAAAAATGCCATTTTTCAAACGGTCTCCAAATTCGATGAAATTAATTTTGTTAGAACCGTATCATCAAAATATAGCTAGATATCAATTTTCGTAACCTTTTGAGTCAGTAGGTGGCCGCGGTGAATTAAAATATACGTTGAAATTTATATTAATTTATATATTAATTTTGACAAAAACTGATCAAAACAGTCGAATTGGCTTACGAAACATATCCCATTGTGCCTGGAATAGGTCTATTTGGTTAGGAACTTTAGTCGTTGGATTCGATTTGGAGTTCGGGAAATAAACAAGTGATATTGGAATTAAATATTATTATTTAAAACTATAAATACCCAAGAATTTCCCCATGCCCTAACCCTAAACAAACCGGCCGCCATTCTATTTAAATCAACGCCCAAAATCGCTCCAAAATTCATCTCCAAGAATCTCTAAATCCAAGCAAATTTTTTGGAAACTTATAACTGCAAATCGGTAGAGCTACGTGAGATCCACCTCTTCAACGGTAGAGGATGCTAAGGCGGAGGACGGGGGAGGGTTGGATCGGCGTCACGATGCTCCAGGCGGCGGCGGGATGGAGAAGTTCAGATTGACGGTGGAACAGGTTTTTCCAGAGAAAGGACACAGCAACGTTTAATTAAGACATAATAAAAAGGGAATTAAAATTTGATTAATTATGTAATTAACGCAAATATTATCATATCTTCTTCATATGAGGACGAAATCCGAAGATTTCAGTCGTGTTACGATCGTGACGATGAACTCTACAACATGGAACTGACCAGAACGGAAATAGAGCAAATTGGATTTTTAGGCTAAATTAAATGACCGTTTAATTTATTTTAAAATGAAATCTTCAAATAAAGACTGACAGAGTGGAAACCAAAAGTGAGAACTCTCTCAGTCAATTATTTTGGTTATGATATTATTGTATTCATATTTATAAAAATAAATAAATTGTCGTTGTTGATTTTTATCTGTTGTATCTGACATTGTTTGAGTTGAACACATGAACTATTTACGACTCATTTTCACAAGAAGCGTTGTCTGAATATACGACAATCGTATTTAAAACAATGTGGATAGACACTTTGTGGTTGTTGAAATGTGATAGAAATATCCATTTATTATTTAAACAGTGAAAATTGGTTAAGTGGAAAATTAATTCAAACCGAATTAGAATTGGTTAAATACATTAACCAATGATTTATTTAAATAGACTATTGTTGTTTGAAAACCCCACATGGTTATTGGGATGATATTTGGCATACACTAATCCCAATATTAGTTGTATGTCAATCAATGGGTTGATAGACTGTGGTGAACATTATTTATTTTAATGTTTATACAGTTGTGGAATGCACTCTGGATGATGTTTGAATGCTTAATGATTATGTATCATTATTGTTGAATACATGCGACGTATGAAATCCATATAATTATATGGTAATTGGTTGAGTCGCATTCCGATTCAGAATATGAACGAATATTTTAAAATAATATCCAGTGAAGAATTAAATTATGATTTTGATGTCCAATTTTAGATGGGCACGAAAATATTGAGTTGTAATGCCGAGTTAAGAAGTTAAACGCCAATTTAACTTGAACGGATTTTTATATCGATTTTATTTATTTTTAATGAATATTGAAAAGATTGATTTTAAAACATGATATTTGGAAGATATTATCATTTTAATATTATAATGATATGGAATATCTAATTATGATTTAAAATTGAAAAGGAAGTTAAAATCATTTTAAAACAAATTTATAAATATTTTATAAAACACGTTTTAATTGGAAATCGACGATATATTATATATATATATTTATATGGCTTGAATAAAACGTTCAGCGCAGCGATCGTTCGCGAATTTCGATCATTAACTTCAAATTGATGTAACAGGATATTCGACTGTCGGATTCTCCTAAATCCAGAACCGATGGATTCGTATCGAAATGATCTTTCAAACGAATATAACAGATTTGAACGGATATATTTGGAAATATGTACAAATCAATTTCAGAAAATGTCGCTATGGATGTAGTTCGATGGCCAATATTGGAAACCGACTGTAAGGGCCTTAATCAAAAAATTAAAATATAGAAAAATTGTGCAAAATCATAATAAATGATTTGGAAAATTTTTGGGTGGTAATTCCAAGTTAGGTTTTGAAAAGATAAAAATATTTTTTTATCTAAATGAACTAGTTATTAACTAGATTAGAAATCCAATGGTCTTTAAATTAATAAATTGGATTTGTGAAGGGTTTTAATACAACCAGAATTTTCTAACGTATGAATTGGGAATGGATTTGAATGGAAATAACCTTCTAAATATTTCGGTATTGGATTCGTGATTATACGGATATTGTTAAGGAATTTTGAAGATATAGATATCATTATTCCCATTACGATATCCATTAGTTTCATAATTTGAAATTAAATATAAGTCGATATAATTTCTATTTAGAGCCCTGTATTTAATATCAAATTTGATTTTGGGTTTGTCGTGAATGGTGTCTTTAATAACACTTTTTTAAACCCTATTGAGATAAGAATAAATCCGTTAACCAAGATTTAGTGAGGTTTTCCAATTAATCAACATAATTGGATTTAAATGGAAGTTGATTTTGGGTTGATTGTGAACGATATTTTAAACAACATTAGTTCTTAAACCCGCTTAAAAGTGAAGTTAAGATTTGGAATTTACAAATCTTTATTCTAAGATTTAATGGAAATTTTCCAAAGTAAAATTTTCCAATTAAATATGTTCAATTGGAATTGAATGGAATTCGATTTAATAATCGAAATGAACTTCTGTAAAGGAAGACCATTACTGTTTATGGAATTTAAAAGGCTTTGCCGTGATTCCGTTTACAGTATTAGTTTGATACGGAAATTTATATCGATTATATATATTGTTATGATTTCCATGAAAGTTCCATTTTAATGGAAGATGACTTGGGTTTATCGTGAACTGCATTTTAAGTGATATTAGTTCTTTAACTTAGTTAAAGATAGAATTAATTTCCTAGAAGATCTAATAATCATTAAGTAATGAATTTTGAGAATAAAAATAAGAATAGTTTTAATTAATCTTTAAGTAGATTAAAATGAGAATGGGATAATTAAAATTTTCAAATTCATGAAATGATCGAGAATGGAGTACTGCCAGTTTTACTCCAGGCGATAGTTAAATCTTTAATTAGATTTGAATGTGAAATGGTAATTAAATCTACCAATAACACCGTGGGTGTTAGATATAGAGTACTATCAGTTTTGCTCTGCGGGATGAATAGGTTGGGATTGGAAATAATAAACTAATAAATGACTACTTCGGTAAGGCTTGATAACCTCGACTAGTTTTATAAACCTTAGTTTGGTTTAGAATTGATAAAAGATAATACAAAATCTTTTGCAGTGGTTTTCAAAGGAAGATTAAAGAATTAGTTTGAAAGAACTTATCTTTGATAAAATTAATGGGAACCTTTCCCTAAAAATGTGAATATTTAAATAAAAGAATATTTAATTGGAATAAGGCGTATGATGTGTTTTTATAATTATTGATTATAAAATACGCGAGTTATTCGGAAAGACCGGGTTTATCTCATTCTAAATAACTGATATGGCGACTAGAAGTCGGTGATGAAGACGGTGGTTGAAGACCGGAGATCTTCACATCGTTTGGATCATTACTGATGTCCTGATTTGGGTTGTGCACACAAGACAAGGTAATAAGTGGTGATCATCCAGACATACTTGGAGATCAACTGGATATGCGAGGACCTTTCTCCTATACTGGACATATGGGACGAGGAATAAGGTGCTTTTAGTTTCGTTTAGACCCATAATGGACTTGTAAATGGATTGTATGTCCGACATTGTATCGTGTGCTGTATTCGTTGATCTCTACTAAATATATATTTGTTTGGTGGCGGAGAATTAATTCTCTTGCTTAACACCCCTCTTTGAGACATACGAGCTCAGAGGTTATATATTGGTAGACATCGTTGGTATGGTATGGATTGACAATGTGGCTATTGAGATGCAATGATCAAGGCTTTTGTTGAAAAGCAGAGTCTTATTGATGATGATCAAAGCACGGCTTTAATTAGCATAGCTTTGTGTATAGCGTTAATTCGCGAGCTTCGCACCTCGGTATGAACCAGAAACGAGATAAGGGACCGTAGGGAGTGCATGCGTTTCTTTCTAGCTCGGAATGGTGTCATGGTATGGAGCCCAAACATTTTACTTATGTAACTGTTCGAAAGCGAGGTACCTCGGATTTGAGTCCCTAATGGCTCTTGATGGTCGACATACTGACCATATTTGATGCCCTATAGGGTAGGGAAACGTATTGTTCAGGAATTGTCAAACCACTAAAGTAAGTGTTGACTGGCCCTGCTAGATCCCAGGTGCAGTTACAGCCGAATCCTGAGACATGTAAGGCTACATGGTCTTGAATTGGAAGGAGAGATCCCTTGCCTTGGTTCATGATGGAAATCCAATTTCCAATACGACACTTTTCAGTTTTAGTTGTAAACCTATATGGCGACATAGTAAGATGGGGTACTATGTCGTCCATGATTGATACATTTATGCTTGAAGTTGATTTCTTCACTTATATTAATAATAAAAGACTAATTTCGTGTACCAAGCATATTTGGCCATTATAAGGTAAAACTCTATCCTCCGGCTTGTGTTACGTTGTGTGATGGGACCCGAGTCTTATAATGGCTTCATTTTTCCATTTTAGCATTGCGTTGTTCGTTTATGGTATTCTTAGGAGGAAACCCGTTCCGTGTTATACGGTATGGTCCCTTGATTTACCCAACTTTAAAATAAAGTTAATAATTGCTTTAGTTTTCACACCAGTCCCATGACTGACTCGGAGTTTATTGTTTCTACCTAAACTCTGGGTGCCCATATTTTCTGCACAGACAGTTAGTAGTTTTGGTTTTTCATAGATATTTCTTTTCACATGATCCTGAATTACAGCTGGAGAAATATTCGAAAATCTTTGTATCCGTGTATTCCATTCAGTTGTGTTAGTTGATGTATTTTCCATTACACATTCTATTTATACATTTTTATTTCCACTGCTATGTATTTTAATCTCGGATATTTTCCGCTGTATATTATTTATTTGAACTCTGATATCTTGTACTCTGAAGTAAATTGTCATAATAGCAATGAAATGTTCTATTGGTTTTGTTCTGATGTGTCATGTTCTCAAAGCAATCTGGACTCCTTCATCACTTCGGGGATCGGGGAAGTCTGGGTCGCCACAGTTGGTATCAGAGCTTTGGTTTACAAAGCTAGAGAACAAGACACGTTAGAACTGAACAAAAGAATTCATCAGAGATCGGTTTAGTAATATCCTACAAGAAGGACTCGTTAGAGATAGGATCAATAGCATCCTAGAATGAGTTTGAAGAGTATTATTTATAGAAAAACAAATTTAATTTTGAAAATTATATCTTATAATACATATTTGAGTATTTTATTTTATATTTATTTCGGATTATCAAGTATATGAAGATTTCGCATATATGCATCATGAACGTATACCCGAAGTCTCAAATATACTGGGTAGATATAGAGTCACACTCTAATCGTCCGGAGATGATTCTGATGATGACTATGGCATCATCGGTGTTTATATTCGAGTTTCGAATGTGGGATATCATTATATTTCCAACTAACTTGTGTGAGAACTAAAACTTAGTTAGAAATTATTGTTTGTGATCTGGCATTGAAACAGGATTTTTAAGCATATTAAAAATTATATATTTGAGAAGTTAACCAACTAATTGATTGTTGGTTGTGTTATATGATTGTTAATTTAACTAATAAAATGATTGGAATGATAATTAATTTAACAAATATGAGAATGAATGTTAAATTAAACCAAACCAAATATAATATAGAGATGAATAGAAAATTTAGTTCGATATGGAATTATATATTAGATAGATATATACATATATATACATGTTGAGAAGGTCATGGATTTATTGTTGAGTAGAGAAATATATTGCGTGCCCGACAAACAGGTGCACCTTAATGAGTTGGTTGCGCAACTTTATTTATTATATAAAGTTCTATGAGTGTTTTTGGATGTGCTGTGATGGTTGTTCTATGTGAGATTAAAAACCCACGCCATAGGATAGCAACAAATAAATTATGAACTACACTGCATGGCATACTACACGAGTACAACATATCATATCATATTCCATATAGGCATTTGGCGCTTATATGACGAGGTTTGGATTACCATACGGGCAAGACGCTTTTATGGCAAGGACGATATTATAGGTTGAGCAGAAGAGTGATTATGGACTTAATAAACATATAAAGGTGCTCGGGGAAGGATTTAATAAAAACGCTACACAGGTCTGAAGATGACAAAAAATTCACATCTCTCTTGTTTTTAGTTATGACACATGGTTATTTTATTTCCAACACTAGGGCAAGGTATGAGATTTCGACTTTTTACATGCTCCCTTGGGAATAGATAGGTCACAAAAATTGTGTTTTCTTTTTATTGATTTATTGGGTGCCCAATATGACCTAATAAAATTTTCAAACCATCCCCGTACAAAGGAGAATATTGGCGAAATATTTCGAAATTTTAGAGTGTTAGTCAAATTTTTGAGAAATTTGAAATTTCTTAGAAACTGAAAAGTTGAAGAACTCTAACCATAATAAAAGTTGAGTTGGTTAGTTAAACAACTTTCAGTTCCGTTCCTTTTCGAGGACGAAAAGATTTTAAGTGGGGGAGATTGTAACAACCCAGAATTTCTGAACCAATTTAAAAAATTTATTTTAACTATTTTAATGGGTTTTGAACATTTAAAATGATTTATTTTAAATAATACTGACTAAAAATTTATTTAAATCGACGTTAGAACGTATAAATTTAAATTTTAATCAAAACAAACTTGAAAAGGCGTGGTAGTTTGAAAATTCGATTTTAAACTTCAATTGATTGTACAGAATTCAATATAAATCAAAATTGGACGAAACGAAAAATGTTAGAATCTATTTAACTATATCTTTCTAATGAATGTGAGAAATTGAGATTTCACTTTATAAATAATAAGTTATGTCCAGTTTAAAACTCTAAATAGTCGCGATAGAATTTATTTATATTTTAATATATATATATATATAAAGTCCTTTAAAATAGCCATTTTGTAAACGACCTCCGTTTTCAATGAAACCACTTTTGTTGGATCCGGAATGTCAAACTATAGTCAGATTTAAAATTTCATAATTTTTGAAATCAATATGCGAGCGAAGAAAATTTAAACGTGTTTTGAATTTCAGTTTAAATTTAATAAGCTAGTTAAGAAGGTCAATTTTCAAATAGTCTCCAAATTCGATGTAATTAATTTTGTTAAACTGTATCATCAAAACATAGCTAGATATCAATTTCGTAATTTTTGGAATCAGTAGGTGGCCCCGGTGAATTAAAATGTACGTTGAAATTCAATATTGACCGTTATATTAATTTTGGCAAAAACTGATCAAAATAGTCGAATTGACTTACGAAACATATCCCATTATGTCTGGAATAGGTCTATTTGGTTAGAAACGTCAGTCATTGGGTTCGATTTGGAGTTCAAAACATAAACAAGTGATATTGGAATTAAATATTATTATCTAAAACTATAAATACCCTAGAATTTCCCCATGCCCTAACCCTAAACGAACTGGCTGCTGTTCTTGTAACAACCCGTATTTTTGAATAACATGTTATAACACAAATCAAGGCAGAATTAAACTGTAAAATCTGAATCAAGGGAAACGGGCTGTGCCATTACGTTCGTCTCGGAAAAATACGCGAAATAGAGTCCGAGTTTTCGAAAATCGGAGTCCGTATGACCAAGATATGGCCTTGCGAAGTTTCACGAAAAATTCAAATTCAAAACAGATTCAAATTTCAGAAAATCAGAAGTGGCGGGAAAATTCCCGCCAGACCCAGGGGGGTCAACCTGGGGGTCGACTGGGGAGTCGACCTCCCCCCCAGGTCGACTGGGGAGTCGACCCCAGGGTCGACCTGGGAGTCGACCTGCTTGGTCGGACCCAGGCAACCTGGTGCACCATTCTGGCTGTTTTGACCTGTTTTGTTGGCTAGTAACGGGATTTGATGGCTCTGATTGAATCTAGGGTTAATCCTATGGCTAATACTATCCTAATATTCTATAAAAAGACCCCTAAACCTAGCCTAAATCACTATTATTCAATCCTACAACTAAACGTCAAATTTGTTCCTCTCATAGTCTCCACTCTCATGCTAAAATTTCTAAGTTAATTTATATGAGAGATTTTGAGTGCATACAAGTGTTTTTAAGCTTGTATGAGTGTTCTTAGTTTGCATTCAAGTCAAGTTGCAACATTTCTATTTCAAAGCAAGGGTTTTTATTGATTTGGCTCAAGGGTTTTTCATTGGAGCATTCATACTTGGGTCTTTTTGGTGATTGCATAAGGGCTTCGTCTCAATCTTTATAATAAATATTCATTTGTGTCTTCATAGCATAGTAAGCCCTTTTCTACTTTCTTTTTTTTAAACTCTAAAGTTAAATGAATGATGCAAGTTTGGGGTTGATCATTATGATATGCAAGTTTGGTTGATCATTATGATATGCAAGTTTGGTTGATCATTATGCTATGCAAGTTGGTTTATTCATTATGTATGACACATGTTGTTATGTTATGCAAGTTTGGGTTGATCATTATACACATGTTATCATGTTATGCAAGTTAAACTTGAGGTTGTGAGCATAAAGCTCCAAGCTTTATATTAAAGGTTGCATTTTAGCAACATGGAAGTTATCATATCCCTTATGATAACCTGCATGTGAGGCTAAATGCGAACTTCTAGCAACTTCTACATGTCATTTATCACCATGTATCACTCATATGCTAAGTTTGGTTTTATGCATGCTTTTGAAGCCTAATAATGCAATATGCAAGTATATGAACATATGTACATTTCATATGCCACCATGATAAACTTGTGGCTTCAACACCTTTTTGTCATGATTATGCCAAGTTCCCTATTTTATCCTTTATGCGTTGTTGCGAGTATGTAAACGATGGGATTACGTTGGGGTTGGGTAAAATTATGACATGAACATGATTTTTATAACATGACGTGATATGTTAACTTGTAATTATGTTTTGGAAACATAATGGACATGACACTTAGAAAATATGAGTGTGGCCAACTCGAGGTTGGGTTGAGTTTGTAGCATAAATCTACCCGGACCCGCCCGGCTTAACTAGTGGCTACATACAATAGGACCCAATGTGAGAAGTTGGTCATGTTGTGCTCGAACCCGAGGTTAGACCAAGTTGTGGTGTAAAGCTACCCGGACCCGCCCGGCTTAACTAGTAACCACAACAATGTGAGAGGTTAAAGCACATTAAGTTAATTAATGCCTCCTGATTAGGGTTAAGTCATGGTCCACTTAATACTTAATCAATTTGGGCTTGATGGGTTAATCGGGGTTAAGTCATGAACCTTGGGTACACTTAACCAATTTAATCCACGTTTGGATCGGGTTAACCACATTTAACCCGTTAAGGAAACCCTAGTTGCGTGGTCCTTTTCAGCAGTAACCCTCTTGATAGTATCATAAGACCCTAGGACTAGGCTAGGGTGGGGCACGATTACTGGGCTGACATGTAAGCGACCAAAACGACGGCTGAGTAGGTACGCCGGTGTAGGTCCAGGCGGACTATGGTCATGCACATAGTCCGGAGTTGGAGAATCAGGCACGGGTACCAGTAGATCTAGACTGTGCATACCTGATTAGTGTCCGAGGTCTACACCCTAGGACTTGATACACCCTGGGGTGGACCTAGCGCAGTTAGCTACATTGCATGTTTGGGCCGTATGACACCGACACTTGACGAGTTAGGCTTATAGGGAGCCGATCGACTAGACCGTGTAGTTGGACCTTGATTTAGGTCACCTCATGATGTTGGGCCAAGCTTGGGCCAAGGGATCAATTCTTGTTTTTACTTGACATGTTAGAATGCTAGTACACCCGTGGTGCAAAACTTAACCTTGATTATGCGATGACACCTTTATCTATCTTGTTAGTTAACCATCATGCCAGTATGTTGTTATCCTTATGTTCATCTCAGCTTCTCATGCCAGTTAACTTTACTAGTTCATGGACAGATAGTAGTTAGGGCTTACCAGTCTTTTTGACTGACCTGTTTTCTTTCGCCTGTTTTCTTCCGTTTCCGCCCCCCTCAGGTTCTCAGGGTGGGATCATTGGAGCTTAGCTTGGATCTTTATAGCTTGCTTACTGGATTTGCTCATGTACGGTTTTGGACATTGAGCTAGCTATGGTTTATCACTTCACTTTGGGGATAGTACTGTATGTATTTCAGTTTATGCTAGACTTTGTTTGTTGGAAAATAATGATCAAGTACTTTGTTGTAACATGACTATGGTTTTGAAATGCTAGTTTGATCCGCTGCTTTATTTACTCTGTTTTACTTATATATTCTGTCTTGTGATATCTACATGCATGTTTACCTTGTTTAACGCCCCCAAAAGCCAGGGTGCTTGCAAGAGTTACCCTGGCGGAGGTGGGGTGTTACATTTGGTATCAGAGCATAAGGTTTACAAGATTTGAGAAAAAGTGTTTTTGAAACTTACCTTTTGAAAAACTATTTTCAAAACCAATTAAGTATTTTCCAAGAAAAGTCTAGTTATTTTAAAAAGGCTATTCCCCAAAGGCCATTAGCACTATCCTTCGTTTCTTCGTTGTGAATCTATCCATCTTTTTCCTTCGTTTCAGTATGGCCGATAATTTAGCCATCCCGGAGGGTGTACCTGTACCTATTTGGTTTAGAAGGTACATGGAGGCAAGGGCGAATGAAGCCGGCCCCGCGGACATTCCTCCTCCCCCTCAACATACACAAGCGAATTTCGCGGAGCTTTGCAAAGACTTTAAGGCGATGGGTTGCAAGAATTTTGTCGGAACGGAGACTTCTGTGGAGGCAAGAAACTGGTTAAAGAAAACTGAAGACCTCTTTGCTATCTTTGATGTGGAAGATCGTAGGAAAGTTCTGTTGGCGGTATGGCTATTGAAAGGGGAAGCTGCTTATTGGTGGGTAGTCACCACCACTACTAGACCAATTGAGACTTGAGATGACTTTAGGAGAAGGTTTGGACTAAAGATTCTATCATCGACAGAAGGGAACCTTCAGAGGGAGAGGTTCCTATCTCTAAAGCAAGGGGACATGACCGTTAGGGAATACGTGGATAAGTTTAATCAACTTGCTCAGTTCGATCTAGAATTGGTAAACACAGCTCGGAAGAAGGCCCTACACTTTGTTCTAGGATTGAATGAGCCATTGCGCAGTTTGGCCATGTCTCATATACCCCTGGGGGCGACCTTCGAGAATTTGGTGAATATGGCCCTACTTCAAGAGGAAGATAAGAGTGGCAAGAAGGAGGTCAAGGCAAATGAGTCCCAAGGCAAGAAGGAAGATACCGATAAAAGAGACAAGAACAACAAGAAGGGGAACAAGGGTAACAACAATCGCAATGACAACAAGACCAGGGAAACAAGGAAGTGCAAGTTCTGTCGGATCGTTGGGCACATAGCCAAAGATTGCAGGAAGAAGAAGAGGAAGTTGGGCGAATGCTTTCATTGTGGAGAGACTGGACATTTTAGCAAGGATTGCCCCAAGAAGCAAGGGCAGAAGCAGCGTGCATGACCCTCTGGAGGGCGGTTGCAGGCTCTCCTCACTCTTGATCGAGGTAGTGTTTTTGAAAAAAAAAGTCATGTTTACATTTTTGATTTCCCTGTTCATACCTTATTTGATTCTGGCGCATCGCATAGTTTTATTTCTGATCTTGTTGAAAGTTTTGCACCTAAGTATTAGTCTAGTTGAGGTCCCGTTAGTGTTTCAAATCCAATTGGGGGTTCCGCCCATCTACCTGTGATTTGTGTGGATTTGAAAAATCTCTATCTTGAGCATAGAATTCATGTGTAATGTTTAGGTTCTCGGGTTTATGGGATACTGGTTGATTTTGGGTGTGGATTGTTTGTCCAGTTATGGAGCCATTCTTGACTGTGAGCATAGGGTAGTGAGGCTCATGACTCGCCTCGGTAATACCCTAGAAATTTCTTGTAACCCTAGAGGTCCCGTCATGTTATGTTATCTTGAATCTCTCGACTCATCCATTGATGATCTGCAATCTGTAAGGGTGGTCCGAGACTATCCTGATGTCTTTGAAGAAGTTAAGGGGTTACCCCCTAAACGAGAGATAGATTTCCGCATTTATCTAGTCGATAATACCAAGCCAGTATCATTGCCCGTTAGGCATATGGCCCCACGTGAAAGAAGGGAGCTCAGTAAGCAAATCAAGGAGTTGCTTGAGAAGAATTTTATTAGGCGAAGCATTTCAGAATGGGGTGCTCCGGTGGTATTCGCTACTAAGGCGGATGGTTCGCTTCGTCTATGTGTTGATTATCGAGAGTTGAACAAGCTGACAAAGAAGAATAGGCACCCGTTACCGAGAATTGATGATCTCTTTGACCAGCTTGTAGGTGCTTCTGTTTTCTCTCAGCTCGATCTAGCCACCGGATTCCATCAGCTTAGAGTAGCTGAGGATAGCATTGATAAAACTGCGTTTAGGACTCCAGATGGATTCTTTGAATGGCTTGTCATGCCATTCGGTTTGACTAATGCACCCGCCTACTTCGTAGACTTGATGAGTAGGGTGTTCAGGGAGTTCCTTAACAAGTTTGTTGTTGTCTTCGTGGATGATATTCTGATCTTCTCAAAGGATGAGGAAGAGCATGCTAGGCATCTCAAGGAAGTGATGGATACGCTTAGAGCGGATCAGTTGAAAGCCAAATTCTCCAAATGTCATTTCTGGAGAAGGGAAGTTCGGTTTCTTGGACATATAGTTTCTAAGCAAGGCATAGCGGTGGATCCCGCGAAAGTGGTTGTGGTTCAAGACTGGAAGACTCCGAGGAATGCAACCGAAGTAAGAAGCTTTCTCGGTCTAGCGGGCTACTATAGGAAGTTCATCAGGGACTTCGCTAAGATTTCGGCCCCTCTTACTAAGTTGACTAAGAAGAACTTAGTCTTTGCATGGGACTTGGAGTGTGAGCTTGCTTTTCAAAAGCTCAAAAGAGCCCTTACCTCAGCTCCGGTTTTGCCATTACCCGATAGTGGTAAGATGTTTACCGTGTACACAGATGCATGTGGTACAGGGTTAGGAGCTGTTCTAATGCAAGAGGAAAGAGTGATATGTTATAGGGGTGGGCAACTTAAAGTTCATGAGAAGAACTATCCCGCTCATGATTTAGAGTTAGCGGCGATCGTCTTTGCACTCAAATCCTGGCGCCACTATCTTCTGGGCGAAAGGTTTGAGTTGTATACTGATCACAAGTCACTCAAGTACCTCTTCTCGCAAAAAGATCTGAATCTAAGGCAGCAAAGGTGGATGGAATTCTTGGCATCTTATGACTTTGAGATAGCTTATACCCCTGGCAAGGGTAATGTTGTGGCGGATGCACTAAGCAGAAGGAGGTTGACTTTAAGTCCCTTGTTCATTGAGATGAAGAACTTAGAATTCTTTGCAACCTTTGATTTCACGACGGCTGTTGAGTCGATGACGGGTTCATTAGCATCCCTTGAGCTTAGACCCACACTTCTTGATCAAGTTGGGGCTTCGCAGAAGGAAGATCCACAGATAGTCGAAGTTATGGACAAGTTGATTCGTGGTGAGACGTCTAGTCACCTTGCCAGATATACTATTGATGATAAAGGATGGCTAAGGCGTGATGGGAGATTATGTGTTCCTCGAGTGGGAGATTTAGTCCATAGAGTTCTTGAAGAAGCGCATCACTCGAAGATGACTATACATCCTGGAGGGGACAAGATGTATAGGGATATGAAGCGCATTTTCTTTTGGGACGGAATGAAGAAAGATGTGGCAGAGTATGTTTCAAAGTGCATGGTGTGCCAACAAGTGAAAGCCGAATCGAAGAAACCAGGTGGGCTATTACATCCATTGGAGGTCCCGCAATGGAAGTGGGAGAGTATTTCTATGGATTTTGTGGATGGATTGCCTAGGTCAAGGAGAGGGAACACAAGCATATGGGTCATAGTTGACAGACTTACGAAGAGTGCTCATTTAATCCCAGTAAAGAGCAAGAGGACCGCATCATGGCTGGCATCTATTTATCTTCGAGAGATAGTGCGGTTGCATGGAGTTCCTTCTAGCATAGTTAGCGATCGTGACCCAATTTTCACTACCCAGTTCTGAAATAGTTTTCAAGAAGCGATGGGTACGCGATTGAATCTGAGTACAGCCTATCACCCCCAGACGGATGGCCAAACCGAAAGGGTGAATAGAGTGCTAGAAGATCTCTTGAGGCTTTGTGTTCTCGACTTCGGTGGTACTTGGGAAGACCACCTTCCTCTTGTAGAGTTTGCTTATAATAATAACTATCAAGCCAGCATAGGGATGGCACCATTTGAAGCTTTGTATGGGAGGCAGTGTAGATCACCATCTTGTTGGTGGGGGACAACAGATAGACTTATACTTGGGCCCGATATGATACAGGACACATCTGAGAAAGTTGAATTAGTGAGAAGAAGGATGAAAGCGGCCCAAGATAGACAGAAATCCTATGCTGACAAGCGAAGGGCAGATTTGGAATTCAAAGTGGGAGACATGGTTTTCGTGAAGATTTCTCCTTTGCGTAATGTGGTACGTTTTGGAGCAGTTGGGAAACTGGCACCAAGGTTCGTAGGACCCTTCCCTATCATAGAAAGAATTGGAAAGATGGCCTATAAGGTGGAATTGCCCGAAAAGCTAGCCGGAGTGCATAATGTCTTTCATGTCTCGCATCTCCAAAAGTGCCTACATGAGTCCGCTGAGGTGGTTGAACCAAGCATTCTGGAAGACGTGGAGTTAGAGAAAGAGGCAACCTTGAGGAGAGCTCCGATTCGTATCTTGGGAACGGAGATCAAGAAGCTAAGGAATCGAGAAGTCAAATTGGTGAAAGTTCAGTGGAGTGAAGCCGATGAAGACGCAACTTGGGAAACCGAGGAGAAGATGCGTGGGCTTTATCCATTCCTTTTTGAGGGTACATTCTTGACCTCTTTCCTAAGTAGCATATCTTTCTTTTTGCTATCCGTGTTTATCCTGTTTATCCTATTATCTCGTTAACCTTGTCATGAGAACCTTAGGTAGAAACCCTTGGTTGAAACATGTATTTGAAACATGTTATGCTTGATGGTTGCAAGTGGTTGCAAGTGTTTGCAAGTGGATACTCGTGGATGCATGATACACGTTAGGCACTAAGATCGGCTCACACACTTTCATGTTGCATATGCATGAGTGCTTATACTTATTCATGGATGATAATTGTTATGCTATCACATGGATGTTGCATATGGATGAATGTTATGTGCACTCATGTAGAGATCATAAATTATGTTAGGAATTCGCATACATATGGACTCATTTCACTAACATACTTTAAATTAAGGAGGTTTGCTGTATCAGTAACCGCCTGATTTTCGCATTAGATAAGTACATATACACACACCTTTGCATATGAACATACAGCATTTAGAATCCTTTAAGGACAATGACTGCACGTGGATGATGTTTTGAGTAGATGGATGATGGATGGTAGGATACGTTCTTCCTAACTTGGAGATTTCGGGGACGAAATCCTTTAAGGAGGGGAGAATGTAACAACCCGTATTTTTGAATAACATGTTATAACACAAATCAAGGCAGAATTAAACTGTAAAATCTGAATCAAGAGAAACGGGCTATGCCATTGCGTTCGTCTCGGAAAAATACGCGAAATAGAGTCCGAGTTTTCGAAAATCGGAGTCCGTATGACCAAGATATGGCCTCGCGAAGTTTCACGAAAAATTCAAATTCAAAACAGATTCAAATTTCAGAAAATCAGAAGTGGCGGGAAAATTCCCGCCAGACCCAAGGGGGTCGACTGGGGAGTCGACCTCCCCTCCAGATCGACTGGGGAGTCGACCCCAGGGTCGACCTGGGAGTCGACCTGCCTGGTCGGACCCAGGCAACCTGGTGCACCATTCTGGCTGTTTTGACCTGTTTTGTTGGCTAGTGACGGGATTTGATGGCTCTGATTGAATCTATGGTTAATCCTATGGCTAATACTATCCTAATCTTCTATAAAAAGACCCCTAAACCTAGCCTAAATCACTATTATTCAATCCTACAACTAAACTATGTCAAATTTGTTCCTCTCATGGCCTCCACTCTCATGCTAAAATTTCTAAGTTAATTTATATGAGAGATTTTGAGTGCATACAAGTGTTTTTAAGCTTGTATGAGTGTTCTTAGTTTGCATTCAAGTCAAGTTGCAACATTTCTATTTCAAAGCAAGGGTTTTTATTGATTTGGCTCAAGGGTTTTTCATTGGAGCATTCATATTTGGGTCTTTTTGGTGATTGCATAAGGGCTTCGTCTCAATCTTTATAATAAATATTCATTTGTGTCTTCATAGCATAGTAAGCCCTTTTCTACTGTCTTTTTATTGAACTCTAAAGTTAAATGAATGATGCAAGTTTGGGGTTGATCATTATGATATGCAAGTTTGGTTGATCATTATGATATGCAAGTTTGGTTGATCATTATGCTATGCAAGTTGGTTTAATCATTATGTATGACACATGTTGTTATGTTATGCAAGTTTGGGTTGATCATTATACACATGTTATCATGTTATGCAAGTTAAACTTGAGGTTGTGAGCATAAAGCTCCAAGCTTTATATTAAAGGTTGCATTTTAGCAACATGGAAGTTATCATATCCCTTATGATAACTTGCATGTGAGGCTAAATAAGAACTTCTAGCAACTTCTACATGTCATTTATCACCATGTATCACTCATATGCTAAGTTTGGTTTTATGCATGCTTTTGAAGCCTAATAATGCAATATGCAAGTATATGAACATATGTACATTTCATATGCCACCATGATAAACTTGTGGCTTCAACACCTTTTTGTCATGATTATGCCAAGTTCCCTATTTTATCCTTTATGCGTTGTTGCGAGTATGTAAACGATGGGATTACGTTGGGGTTGGGTAAAATTATGACATGAACATGATTTTTGTAACATGACGTGATATGTTAACTTGTAATTATGTTTTGAAAACATAATGGACATGACACTTAGAAAATATGAGTGTGGCCAACTCGAGGTTGGGTTGAGTTTGTAGCATAAATCTACCCGGACCCGCCCGGCTTAACTAGTGGCTACAAACAATAGGACCCAATGTGAGAAGTTGGTCATGTTGTGCTCGAACCCGAGGTTAGACCAAGTTGTGGTGTAAAGCTACCCGGACCCGCCCGGCTTAACTAGTAACCACAACAATGTGAGAAGTTAAAGCACATTAAGTTAATTAATGCCTCCTGATTAGGGTTAAGTCATGGTCCACTTAATACTTAATCAATTTGGGCTTGATGGGTTAATCGGGGTTAAGTCATGAACCTTGGGTACACTTAACCAATTTAATCCACGTTTGGATCGGGTTAACCACATTTAACCCATTAAGGAAACCCTAGTTGCGTGGTCCTTTTCAGCAGTAACCCTCTTGATAGTATCATAAGACCCTAGGACTAGGCTAGGGTGGGGCACGATTACCGGGCTGACATGTAAGCGACCAAAACGACGGCTGAGTAGGTACGCCGGTGTAGGTCCAGGCGGACTATGGTCGTGCACATAGTCCGGAGTTGGAGAATCAGGCACGGGTACCAGTAGATCTAGACTGTGCATACTTGATTGGTGTCCGAGGTCTACACCCTAGGACTTGATACACCCTGGGGTGGACCTAGCGCAGTTAGCTACATTGCATGTTTGGGCCGTATGACATCGACACTTGACGAGTTAGGCTTATAGGGAGCCGATCGACTAGACCGTGTAGTTGGACCTTGATTTAGGTCACCTCATGATGTTGGGCCAAGCTTGGGCCAAGGGATCAATTCTTGTTTTTACTTGACATGTTAGAATGCTAGTACACCCGTGGTGCAAAACTTAACCTTGATTATGCGATGACACCTTTATCTATCTTGTTAGTTAACCATCATGCCAGTATGTTGTTATCCTTATGTTCATCTCAGCTTCTCATGCCAGTTAACTTTACTAGTTCATGGACAGATAGTAGTTAGGGCTTACTAGTCTTTTTGACTGACCTGTTTTCTTTCGCCTCTATTCTTCCGTCCCCCCCCCCTCAGGTTCTCAGGGTGGGAACATTGGAGCTTAGCTTGGATCTTTATAGCTTGCTTACTGGATTTGCTCATGTACGGTTTTGGACATTGAGCTAGCTATGATTTATCACTTCACTTTGGGGACAGTACTTTATGTATTTCAGTTTTTCAGTTTATGCTAGACTTTGTTTGTTGGAAAATAATGATCAAGTACTTTGTTGTAACATGACTATGGTTTTGAAATGCTAGTTTGATCCGCTGCTTTATTTACTCTGTTTTACTTATATATTCTGTCTTGTGATATCTGCATGCATGTTTACCTTGTTTAACGCCCCTCCAAAGCCAGGGTGCTTGCAAGAATTACCCTGGCGGAGGTGGGGTGTTACAGTTCTATTCAAATCAACGCCCAAAATCGCTCCCGTATTCATTTCCAAGAAGCTTCAAATCCAAGCAATATTTTTGAAAACTCATAACCGCAATTCGGTAGAGCTACGTGAGATCCACCTATTCAACGGTAGAGGATATCAAGGCGGAGGACGGGGGAGGGTTGGATCGACGTTATGATGCTCCAGGCAGCGGCGGGATGGAGAAGTTCAGATCGACGGTGGAACGGGTTTTTCCAAAGAAAGGATATGACAACATTTGATTAAATCGTAATAAAAAGGTAATTAAAATTTATTTACTTATTTTAATTATGTAATTAATACAAATATTATCATATCTTCTTTATGCGAGGTCAAAATCCGACAATTTGAGCCGTATGGCGATCATGGCGACAAACTCTACAAAATGAACTGACCAGAATGGAAATAGAGCAAACTGGATTTTTAGGCTAAATTAAACAACCGTTTAATTTAGTTTAAAATAAAATCATCAAATAAAGACTGACGGAGTGGAAACCAAAAGTGAGAACTCTCTCACTCAATTATTTTTGTTATGATATTATTGTATTCATATTTATAAAAGTAAATAAATTGTCATTGTTGATTTATTCTGTTGTATGTGACATTGTTTGGGTTCAACACATGAACTATTCACGACTCATTTGCACAAGAATCATTGTTTGAATATACGACATTCGTTTTTCAAACAATGTGGATAGACACTTTGTGGTTGTTGAAATGTGATAGAAATATCCATTTATTATATAACAGTGAAAATTGGTCAAGTAGAAAAATAATTCAAACCGAATTAGAGTTGGTTAAATTTATTAACCAATGATTTATTTAAATAGACTGTTGTTGTTTGAAAACTCCACATGGGTATTGGGATGATATTTTGTTGGGTACAACAATGTGTTGTATGATTTTTTTTTGATGATAAAAAACATATATTATTTAAATGTGTTTGTAATTGTACTATTTTATATTACACCATTTCACATAAATAAATATTTATTGAGTAATATACTATTATACATAATTGATAATATTCACAATATATTAAAATATTTTATTTTAAAATCTGAAATAGTACAACATTCTAACTCCACTATTGTATATTCACAGTCATAATATTTTACATGAAATTATACTATTGAATTAATTTGAATATGATAAACAATTTGATTTGAACATAATAAAATAATATTTTATTTCAATCAAATCTGTCTATTACAAATATAAGTACAATTTGCTCATTCTGTACATTCATTCCTCACCACAACACTCTGACACTCATATACAGTTTACATACTCATATACATTTGCTAACACTATTGCATACACTCACTGGCTCAATACTTGTCTCTTGTCTTCTTGTCTTCACAACACCTCACAGTCAGTCCAGTCACCATCTGCATACCTATCACATATAGAAAAACACACAGAGTAGACTGCAATAGAAATAAAACTGAACACGTACAAATATAAATTTATTTTAAATTTTATTTGCCTCAGAATTTCGGTGTGTTTCTCATCATTTTTCTGACTTTGTCGGATATGACATGAATATTATTCTGAATGGCTGCACGTACACATGTGTATAAAATATACATGCGTGCACTGCCTCGCCAATCAAAATGCAGTATAGCAACTATGAAGCAGCCACGTGGACCAACTCGACTTAGTGCATGTATACGATCAACATGCATATGGAAAGAAACAAGTCAAGTCGAAAATGGACGATGACAATGTACAAAGAAGTGATCAGAGAATTATAAGTTCAAGCTAAGGCAAGGCAGTTTCTAAATGACAGTGCACAAGAATTTGGAGCAGCAAGATAGTAATATGGAGCACAAAAATAAGCGTGTGCAAGTCAGAGATAACAAAGTACAGCATGGTTTACAAACAACAAATACGACATGAAACACACAAAAATAGTGAACCATCAAGAGTGCACGATACATGGCAGAGCAAACATCCATGAGTGACAATGCACATTGTAAATATTTAGGATCATGTGTTCATCAGTAGCTCAACACCAAGGTCGAGCAAGTATACAAATGGAGCATGACAACAACAAGAAAATAACAGAGCACAGTGACAGCATGTACAAGAGTGTACATATTCATAATCGAACCGAGCTCATGTTAATTTATACACAACTAAGCACAAATGGACAAGGATGCAACAATGAGTCAGCAAATGCATGGTGATCAAGTCTAGATTTGGTCAGGTCAAACCAGAATGGGTGACAAGTGAAAGTACTCAGTATCAATTCTATTCCAAGGTCGAGGCATAGTTGAAGCTAAATCAGTTAAGTTGCAATAGTTTTTTATTACAGACCCAAGAAATGAAAATGCAAATACAAACTCAAGTGGCGAGTGATGATATACCAAATATTGAAGCAAGGAGCTACAAATGAACAAAGCACAACGAACATGTCAAGTACAATATCAGTTCTTATTTTTGTATAAGAAAAAATAATCAGTTTAGTTTCAGTTCAAATTTGAGACAGAGGCAAATCAATGTTTAGCACCACCAGTTCAAGTGTTTGGCAAATAATAGTATCTGTTCAAGTTTGCTAATAAAATATTCCATTCGAATTTTTGGCAATAAAACTATCATAAGTTTTTTCTAGCAAAATAGATACAACATAAAGACCAATTCAAAGTTGGGAAATCACAAGCAAGTCATTCCAGAATTTATCTCGCAAAATACTCCAGAAAGTATGGACATTTTTAAACATCAAGGATCAATTCAAAGCCGAAGATATCAAGGCCCAAAAATGTCGCATATATCACGACCAAGCCAGTCACGAAATCGGAGCTAAAATCTAGGATTTTAATCCTATATATACATCAGTATCCTCATTGACAAATCTATCCAAGTTCAAGCAAAATCGAGAAAAAATTCGATTTGAAATAACTTACCAGAGATCGACAGTAGCTTGGATCGAACCATCCCAAATCTATAAAACAACCAGGGCAACGCAAGAATACAGAGAACCACAAATTACAGAAGCTGTCGAAGTTGAGATTTGGGACAAGAATCAAAACCCTAGGAGTCGCCAATTTTTCCCAGAGACAAAAAGGAGATCGGGCAAAAAGGAGAAGGGTGAAACAAAGAAGGCCAGCCAACTTAGTTTAAAAGGGGCTTAAAGGAATATTATAAAAACTAGGGTTTTCCAAGTGTTTTTAAATTGTTTTAGTTTTTTATTCGTTTCAATTTGTAATCATGTTGACAGTTTTCTAGTTTGTCTATAAAACTAGGGAGATTAATTACGGTGTTGTAACTAGGGAAAATCTGATTTCGGGGATAGAAATCATTGTAGGATTTTGAGCTAGGATTAGTGAAACTAGAGCGAGATTGTGAGGCCTTTTTGTGTAGCTCCTAGTAGAAACTGGGGATAAGTTTTGAGCGTAGGGTTAGGACAAATAAGCTAGGAATTGTCGCAAGTTTACGGGTATTGTAAGCTTTGTAATTGTTGACTAATATGTAGTAGTAACCTTGGGTAATGCAGCAGTAGGCAGAGTTTAGCCGAAGCTGGGTATATCCGTGTGTTATTTATTTTCCGCATACACTTTGATTATTATCTGTGTTTGATATTATTTAATTACTCAGCAAAAACTGCAATAAACCCTATTCACCCCCCCTCTAGGGTTAATTTAGATCCTACATATTTGACATACACTAATCCCAATATTTAGTTGTATGTTAATCGATGGGTAGACAGACTGTGGTGAGCGTTATTTATTTATTTTAATGCTTATATAGTTGTAGAATGCACCCTAGATGATGTTTGAATGTTTAATGATTGTTTATAACGTCCCGTATTTTTAGGATATAATAAATAATTTATTTAATTATTTAAATAGTGATTTAGAAATTTAAATGGTTGTTTAATTATATAATATTGAATATTTAATTAATATAACTAATAGAACAATATATTTAATTTATGAAATAGTCGTAAATAGTGGAATTCACAATATTGTGTGAATTGGATCATTTATAATATATAATTTAGCATAGAGTTGAATTATATTAACGAATATATTATATAAACGACAGTTGAACGTAAAATTATATTATAATTATAATCGAGCTCGAAATGGCGCGATAGTTCATAATTTGGCGATTCAAACTTTAAATGAATATACAGAATTCGTTTTAAGTCGGATTTCTATGAAATAAGAAACGTTCGGAGCTGGTGAAGCATATTTTTCTAATGGAAGAGAAAAATAAAGATTTCGTCGTGTAGATTGTGAGTTGTATCCAAATCAAATTTTTGAAAAGTTGCTATGGAATTCCTTTATAATTTATAACGATTTATTTATATTATAAAAGGGTTTTGAATATAAATTGAATATCGATGTAATCTGAGATATTGAAATGTCGAGTTAAAAATCCAGATATGTATATATTAGAGCTGTATGATATTCTATTGTGAATATGTACAATAATATTAATTTAGTAATATTTAATTTAATTATTTTTAAATATATTTATATTTAAATGGGTTTATTTAGAGCTAATTTAAAAATAGCTAGTTTTGCAAACGAGCTCTGTTTTCAACAAAACTAATTTTGTTGGATCCAGAATATTAAATTATTGTTATATTTCAATTTTCGTGATTCTTGGAGTCAGTATGTGACCGTGCGGAATTTAAATGTGAAAAAAAGTCGATAATTCGACTTTAAAAATACGCTGTGTGAGCAAATGAAGTCGGAATTCGACGAAACAAGTTTCGTTAGGTCCGTAATGTCGAACTATAGCTGTATGTCCATTTTCATCGAATTTAGATATTGTATGTGATCACAGGGATTTTAAACAGCGTAAATAAATAGCGATTCATTAAAATGAAATATAATAATCAATAAAATACTATTTTCTATCCACTATAAATACACCACCATCCTACCACTAACCCTAACTAATTTATTCTTTATCAAACGCTACAACGCCTCCGGTTTTCTTCACAAACCTAAATCGCGACCTTCAAAAATTCAAACAAAATCAACGAAAAAAATTTATAAATGGCAAGAGCTATATTTTTGAGCTCCTATGAGCTTAAGCTTCAACTTGGTATGTATTTGGGTGGGTGCGTATCAGTTCTCCAGCATTCGAAAAACCTCACCGTAGCCTAGGTTTAGGGTTAGCAGGAGATTGAAATCGAGATTGAAGGAATGGAGTTTAGTAGCGTGTTTGTGGTAGGAAATAGCATTTCTTTGCTAAGATTTGGAGTATTCGGTGGAAACAAAGTTCGGAGGGATCATCGGTGGGAGTGCGTCGCTGACTGAGTCGCGTTTTGTAGGGGGATTGGGTTGATGTCGGTGGTAATGGATGTGTTGAGGTTTCGAAGGGGAGTAGCATGGTATTAGTAGTTTGAGTTGTTACTGAGTAATGAAGGGAGACGTGGTGTTTAAGGGATTAGAAATGGTGGGTAGGATGTCTGTCGGAAATGAAAATACTTGGAGTAGTTACTGGAGTATAGGTGGGTGAAGTAGGAGGCCTATTAAAGGATTTGAACGTGTGTTTGTATAAGGATAACGAGTGTTGTGGTACGTTCATTTTGATTTTAATGAGAAAGATGAGGAGGAATAATCGAACAAATATTTGGCAATGTCTGAAGGCAGCATTCGAAACTCAATGTGAAGAAGAAGGATGAGTGGCGGCTCAAGTGTTATGACATGGATTAGTTAAAGGGATTTGGTAATTGATTAATTTTATTAATAATAGTTAATGTTTAAATCGTATTGAATCTTGTAAAAATCGTATCTTTTGTGTACGTAAGCAGAATTTAACGAAACATGATCCGATGGGAACATACAGAGGGTAGCTACACAATGGAACTGAACGGGAGTGAATTGGAGCTCGTTACGATGTATAGCAAAATAAATTGTCTATCTGAATTAATCGACAATTATCGTTATTTAACGATGACCGTCCAATGTGAGTAAATCTCACTAACTCTGTACATTTCTAATTTTTATATATATAATCTTGTATTGATAAATGATGATTGATTGCTGTGTGTTGGTTATTTGGTTGAATTGCTGATTTAATTGTTGAAATTACAGATAACGATATATATAAATCGTTAATCAAATATTGATTTTGTTCGTCAAAATATTTCATATTGAAATGAAATCGATGTTATTTATATTGTTTAACATCTGTGGATGCAGGGAAACAGGTTGAGGGATACAACTGGATTCCTCAATATTTATAATACTGTTTGTTTTCGTATATTGTGATATATGATGTGATATATAATCTGTTGTTGATTATGTGTGTTTGAATGATATCGATCATTGTTATTTGATATTTTAAATATCATATTAGATACTAGGATGTAGAAGGGAAATTTACAAAGTGGATATTGAAAATAAAATATTTATATATAAAATGAATAGAAATATATAACAGGATTTATATAAAATGAATAGAATTATATAAAAGGATTTATATAAAATAAATAGAATTATATAAAAGGATTTGTATAGAATAAACAAAATTATATAAAGGGAATTATAAATGAGATCTAAGTGTTAGAAATAAAAAGGAGATTTTGTATGAATAATTCTATAAATAAAAATATAAATAGAATTTGGATATTTGGTTTTTAATACGAAATCAAACTGTTTTGATTATATGAAGAAATATTATTCACATTCTATGTGAATAATTAGATTAAAGTAAATATTTTGCGAATAAAATATTATAAAGGAATTTGGGGATTGAATTAGGAACTTAAATGGAATTACTGAAATTAGAAACTAACTGAAAATTAGTTGAGTTGAATGGCTTTCTGGGTATCGATGTGATGTTGGTTTCGACCTTCGGGGTTTATACTTGGGAAGTTGTTCTCTTACTAGTTTACAGTTAGACATTGATAGAGGTGGGAAGATATTGATGCGTGAATCAGAAATGGAAACGTTCTCCAAAGATAATAACGTATATTTTCTAATTTTAGAAAATAAGGTATTTATGAATATATGGAAATGATAAATGGGAAATTAGGAAACGAAATGTTGATTGATCGGTAAGATTTCCATTTGGGAATACGACCGTTGTTTGTACACATATTCTCCTTTGATAGTTAAATCACCGACTATCAAAGATTTTGACCATTTCCGTTGTCAATATGGAGAGACCGGGATCAAATATATTATCTGAAAACCACTTTGTATAGCATTAGTGTTTCGAATCAAATAATATGAAAAAATTGAAGATGGAGTTATGCAAGGGTTGTTCAGTAAATCCTAAGTAGAAATTGCCTAAGATGGATTTACAGAATTGTACCTTCAGTCTGTCCAATCCCAGGATGGCCTTTATGGAAGATTGTATGACAAAGTATATTTAATAGACCGCGTAAGGTTATCTCTTCAAACGTATTTACGTTTGGTGGCAGAGGAATTCGTTTCTCTTAGCTGTATACTCGTGGTATTTTTGCGAAAATCAATTTGTGATTTGCCGGGTATGACGATGTGGCATTCAAAGTAAATAAAGATGTGATCTGTATGTTACGGCCCCTAGCCTCACAATCAAGAAATGGTATAAAATCGGGTAGGTCGCATGGCTAAGTGGTTAGCTGCCAATTAGCGTGTATTCTCACAGATCTAAAGAAATTCCGTTTACTTCTATAATCTATTTCGATGATGTCCCTTTCAGGAAACGGTTGCTGATCCATACCGTTGGTGATAATACATTCGGTACACTCAAGCGAAATGAGTGACCGGTCATGTTTAGCCTAGGTTACAAGATGTTCTTGTTGAACCCGGTGTATTCCTCTCTAGAGATACACTGTCGGAAGGTGGTCCCATACCTTGCCAGTTGGAATTTATTACCCAATAAGCGCCCGCGATTTTTGATTATATTATGTATGCAGAACATGAGATGAAAGCGTTCTGCTAGTTGATTATTTAGTAGTGATTGATAGGCACTATTATAATATCAAATGAGTTTGATATAAAGT
This sequence comes from Allium sativum, assembly GCA_030737875.1. Lineage (NCBI taxonomy): Eukaryota > Viridiplantae > Streptophyta > Magnoliopsida > Asparagales > Amaryllidaceae > Allium > Allium sativum. The sequence goes on from CM060921.1 coordinate 784,290,539, forward strand.
TTATCATTTCGTTCAAAAAGATTTTGAAACGTTGAATCAAGTGTTTTGGATTCTCATAAGGGAAAAACCTGTTCCGTGTTATACGGCGTGGTCTTATAAGATATCGTTTATTTTCTCAAACTGTTTAAAATTGTTTTACTCACACTAGTCCCATGACTGACCCGGAGTTTATTTTGTTTTGTTTTACCCTAAACTCTTGGGTGCCAAAATTTATACGGGAAGTCAAGTAGTCAGGTTTTAAAGATATACTTGGAGAGCTTGGAGCAGGAGGCTTCAGGAATATATAGCTATTGTTTATTTCCGCTGTGTTGTAAGTGTTATACTTTGATAATGTTACTGTATACATATACTGATTTTATTTCAAAGTTATGTATCTATTATATATTATTCGTTCCGCTGTGAGATTCGTGTTTACTCTGATGTTGTATGTTCTTCTTCTTCTTCTATTCTAACTTTCTATCTTATCTATTCTCACCCTATATTTTCTTTCATTAACTATCCGGTATTTCCGATGCTTGAATAGTTGACATTGAGTTTATGTTGATTACTCAGCATCGCGAAAACCCAGGTCGTTACAGTGGTATCAGAGCTGAAGGTTAAGCGATTACCTTAGCTCTGTGGTGTGACTCAGTAGACATAGGGTTAGTAATGCCCTAGGTTGAGTTGAGTGTATATATACGAGTGAACGTATTTGTAGATTTATAAAAATTGTTCTATATCGTGGAGATTTATTGGTTGAGTTTTTTATGAGTTCTGGTCGATCAGTTTGATCCACTGTATCAGTAAGGGTTTGTAAACACTCGAATACGATGAACCAACACTGTATGTTTTGAAAAGAGGGTAATGAAATAATTTTACCCAAAATATATTTTGTTATAAACAAAGTATAGATATTTGAAATATTATCGTATGTTGTATGTTTTGGTTGTGATTATAATCGAATGAGATTATAAAAGTAAAATGGTAATGTAAATAGCCAATCAGGATTCATATAAGTGTAATATTTGAAATCAAATGAATTAAATCTGAAATTAAAATCAGAATTGGAATCAAAATTCCAAAAAGTTGGGAAAATGTTTATAAATGGATTTTGATTAAATATATGAGAATTTTAAAATCCTAGGAGATTGTAAATTGTTTTACAAATGAAGGAAATTTTGAACTAATTTCAAAATGGAAGACTTAAAATTGAGTTTTGAAATGATATAGCATTGAACTCACTTTTATCGCTGGGAAATAGCCCTGATGATGCTGGCCACATCCTTAGTGTTCATTTTTGAATTGTAAGTGACTACCATAGATACTATTTTTGAATTATTTTGAGAAAAGCAAGTTGGTTTGAATTCCGAAAAGAAATATTTGATTTTAGAAAAAACTAAGTGGTTTAAAACTCCCAGGAAGGATTGTTTGATTTGAAAACAAATTAAATTAGAAATTTGGAAAGGCAAATTGAATTGGATTGGATTAGAAAGATATCGAGAAAAACCTGGATTTGTGGGAAAGGAACTTTGGTTTGGAATGGAAATTTGAGTTGGGTATAAGCAAATGATTGGGTTTGAGGATACAAACTGATTGGTGATTGATTGGGATGACATTGGTATATGCTGAATTAGCAACAGATGGAAAGGATATAATGGTATGCCCGACAAAAAGATACAAGTTTATTTATATATGAATTTGGTGATTTATGAGCCGATTTGGCAAGCCGCTTGGCTGTTTGATTTTCTTCTGGGTTGGAGAAGGCCTAGAAAGGCGAGTTGTAGTTGTACCGATTGACCCGTACAAAGGAGACGCTGGCGAAATTTTCCGACAATTTAAGGTGTTAGAAAATTTTCAGAATTTTTGAAAATTTTAGTTAGTAGGAATAAGTTAATAATTTAATCGAAATGAATTAATTCAGTTGAAACTGAAGTTAGAAAGGTAAACGAATAATTTTTAACCCAGTTAATAGGGTTTGCTTTCTACGTTAGCAATTTCGAGGACGAAATTATTTTAAGGGGGAAAAATGTAACGTCCCGTATTTTTACGATATAATAAATAATTTATTTATTTATTTAAATAGTGATTTAGAAATCTAAATGGTTGTATAATTATATAATATTGAATATTTAATTAAAATAAATAATAGAACAATATATTTAATTTCTGAAATAGTTGGAAATAGTGGAATTCACAATATTGTGTGAATTGGATCATTTATAATATATAATTCGGTATAGAGTTTGAATTATATTAACGAATATATTATATAAATGCCAGTTGAACGTATAATTATACTATAATTATAATCGAGCTTGAAATGGCACGGTAGTGCGTAATTTGGCGAGTCGAACTTTAAACGAATATACAGAATCCATTTTTAGTCGGATTTCTATGAAACAAGAAACGTACAGAGCTGGTGAAGTATATTTTTCTAATGGAAGAGTAAAACTGAGATTTCGTCGTGTAGATTGTGAATTGCATCCAAATCAAATTTTCGAAAAGTCGCTATGGAATTCTTTTATAATTTATAACAATTTATTTACATTATAAAACGGTTTTTAATATAAATTGAATATCGATGTAATATAGGATATTGAAATATCGAGTTAAAAATTCAGATATGTATATATTGGGGCTGTATGATATTCTATTATGAATATGTACAATAATATTAATTTATTAATATTTAATTTAATTATCTTTAAATATATTTATATTTAAATGGGTTTATTTAGAGCTTAAAAAACAGCCAGTTTTGCAAACGAGCTTTGTTTTCGGCGAAACTAATTTTGTTGGATCCAGAATATAAAATTAATTTTTATATTTCTATTTTCATGATTTTTGGAGTCAGTATGTGACCATGCAGAATTTTAATGTGAAAAACAATCGATAATTCGACTTTAAAAATACGCTATGTGAGCAAACGAAGTCGAAATTCGACGAAACAAGTTTTGTTGGGTGCGTAATGTCGAACTATAGCTGTATGTCCATTTTCATCGAATTTGGATTTTTTATGTGATCATAGGGATTTTAAACAGCGTAAATAAATAACGATTCTTTAAAATGAAATATAATAATCAAGTAAATACTATTTTTTATCCGCTATAAATAGACCACCGTCCTACCACTAACCCTAACTAGTTTATTATGTAGTCAAAAGCTTCAGCGCCTCTGGTTTTCTTCACAAAGCTAAATCGCGACCTTTAAAAATTCAAACAAAATCAACAAAAAAATATAAATCGCAAGAGCTATATTTTTGAGCTTATAAGCTTAAGCGTCAACTTGGTATTTGGGTGGGTGCGTATCAGTTCTCCAGCATTTGAAAAACCTCACCGTAGCCTAGGGTTTGGGTTAGCATGAGATTGAAGTCAAGATTGAAGGAATGGAGTTTAGTAGCGTGTTTTTGGTGGGAAATAGTATTTCTTTGCTAAGATTAGGAGTATTCGGTGGAAACAAAGTTCGGAGGGATCATCGGTGGGAGTGCGTCGCTGATTGAGTCGCGTTTTGCAGGGGGGTTTAGGTTGATGCCGGTGGTGATGGATGTGTTGAGGTTTCGATGGGGAGTAGCATGGTATTAGAAGTTTGAGTTGTTACTGAGTAATGAAGGGATACTTGGTGTTTAAGGGATTGGAAATGGCGGGTAGGATGTCTGGAGGAAATGAAAATACTTGAAGCGGCTACTGGAGTATGCGTGGGTGAAGGAGGAGGATGAGTGGCCTGTTAAAGGATTTGAACGTGTGTTTGTATAAGGATAAGGAGTGTTGTGGTACATTCATTTTGATTTTAAAGGAAAAGATGAGGAGGAATAATTGAACAAATATTTGGTAATGTCTGAAGGCAGCATTGGAAACTCAATGTGAAGAAGAAGGATGAGTGGCGATTCAAGTGTTATGACATAGGTTAGTTAAAGGGATTTGGTAAGTAATTAATTTTATTAATAATAGTTAATGTTTAAATCGTATTGAATCTTGTAAAAATCGTATCTTTTGTGTACGTAAGCAGAATCTAACGAAACATGATCCGATGGGAACATACAGAGGGTAGCTACACAATGGAACTAAACGGGAGTGAATTGGAGCTCGTTACAATTTATCGTGAAATAAAATGTCTATCTGAATCAACCGACAGTTATCGTTATTTAACGATGACCATCCATTGTGAGTAAGTCTCACTAACTCTGTACAGTTTATATTTTTATAAATATAATCTAGTATTGATAAATGGTGATTGATTGTTGTGTGTTGATTGTTTGGTTGAATTGCTGATTTATTGGTTGATATTATAGATAACGATACATATATAAATCGTTAATCAAACATTGGTTATGTTTATCAAAATATTTCATATTGAAATGAAATCGATGTTATTTATATTGTTTAGCATCTGTGGATGCAAGAAAACAGGTTGGAGAGATCCGAGTAGATCCCTCAATGTTTATAATATTGTTTGTTTTCATATATCGTTATATATGATGTGATATATAATCTGTTGTTGATTATGTGTGTTTGAATGATATCGATCATTGTTATTTGATATTTTAAATACCATATGAGATACTGGGATGTAAAAAGGAAAATTTCAAGGCGAATATTGAAAATGAAATATTTATATATAAAATGAATAGAATTATATAAAAGGATTTATATAAAATGAATAGAATTATATAAAAGGATTTATATAAAATAAATAGAATTATATAAAAGGATTTGTATATAATAAATAGAATTATATAAAAGGAATTATAAATGAGATTTAAGTGTTAGAAATAAAAATGAGATTTGTATGAATAATTCTATAAGTAAAAATATAAACAGAATTTGGATATTTGGTTTTTAATACAAAATCAAACTATTTTGATTATATAAAGAAATATTATTCACATTCTATGTGAAAATTAGATTAAAGTAAATATTTTGCAGATAAAATATTATAAAGGAATTTGGGGTTTGAATTAGAAATTTAAATGGAATTACTGAAGTTAGAAACTGACTGGAAATTAGTTGAGTTGAATGGCTTTCTGGGTATCGATCTGATGTTGGTTTCGGTCTTCGGGGTTTATACTTGGGAAGTTGTTCTCTTACTAGTTACAGTTAGAGACTGATAGAGGTGGGATGATATTGATGCGTGAATCAGAAATGGAAACATTTTCCAAAGTTAATAACGTATATTTTCTAATTTTAGAAAATAAGGAATTTATGAATATATGGAAACGATAAATGGGAAATTGGGAAATGAAATGATGATTGATCGGTAAGATTTCCATTTGGGAATACGACCTTTGTTTGTACACATGTTTTCCTTTGATAGTTAAATCACCGACTATCAAAGATTTTGACCATTTCTGTTGTCAATACGGAGAGATCGGGATCAAATATATTATCTGAAAACCACTCTGTATAGCATTAGCGCTGCGAATCAAATATGATGAAGATAATTGAAGATGGAGTTATGCAAGGGCTGTTCAGTAAATCCTAGGTAGAAATTGCTTAAGATGGATTTACATAATAGTACCTTCGGTCTGTCCAGTCCCAGGATGACCTGTATGGAAGAATGTCTGACAGAGTATATTTAATAGATCGCGTAAGTTAATCTCTTCAAACGTATTTACGTTTGGTGGTGGAGGAATTCGTTTCTCTTAACTGTATACCCGTGGTATCTTTGAGGAAATCAATTTGTGATTTGGCGGGTATGACGATGTGGCATTCAAAGTAAATAAAGGTGTGATCTGTACGTTATGGCTCTAGCCTCACAATCAGGAAATGGTATAAAATCAGGTAGGTTGCATAGCTAAGTGGTTAGCCACCAATTAGGGTGTATTGTCACCTGATCTAGAGAAATTCCATTTACTTCTATAGTCTATTTCGATGCTGTCCCTTTCGGGAACCGGTTGCTGATCCCAACCGTTGGTGATAATTCATTCGGTACACTCAAGTGAAATGAGTGACCGGTCATGTTTAGCCTGGGTTACAAGATGTTCTTGTTGAATCCGGTGTATTCCTCTCTAGATATACACTGTCGGAAGGTGGTCCCATACCTTGCCAGTTGGAATTCATTACCCAATAAGCGCCCGCGGTTTTTGATTATATATTATGTATGTAGAACAAGAGATGAAAGCATTCTGCTAGTTGAATATTTAGTTGTGATTGATAGACAATATTATAATATCAAATGAGTTTGATATGAAGTTTATCATTTCGTTCAAAAAGATTTTGAATTGTTGAATCAAGTGTTTTGGATTCCCATAAAGGAAAAACTTGTTCCGTGTTATACCGCGTGGTCTTACGAGATATCATTTATTTTCTCAAACTGTTTAAAATTGTTTTACTCACACCAGTCCTATGACTGATCCGGAGTTTATTTTGTTTTGTTTTACCCTAAACTCTTGGGTGCCCAAATTTATACGGGCAGTCAAGTAGTCCAGTTTTACAGCTATACTTTGAGATCTTGGAGCAGGAGGCTTCAGGAATATGTAGCTATTGTTTATTTCCGATGTGTTGTAAGTGTTATACTCTGATTAGAGGTGGCAATTAGACCCATACCTGACCCGTCGGGTCTCGATTCTAGGCGGGTCGGGTTTTGTCAGGTCTAAACTATACATTTCAAAAATCTGAATCAGACCTGACCCGAGCTTCAGTTCGGGTCAGGTCGGGTCGGTTCGGGTCCTGTTGAATAATAACACTAAAAATACATATATTTCAATACTTTTTGGTCAGGTCTTTCGGGTCGGGTCTATGCGGGTCGGGTTTGATCGGGTCTTGATGATATTTTTCATCATTTAGACCCGACCCGAGACCCATCGGATTCGGGTCTTTTCGGGTCGGTTCGGTTCGGGTTTTTGGTTCTTGATTCTAATTGCCAGCCCTATCTCTGATAATGTTACTGTATACATATACTAATTTTATTTCAAAGTTATGTATCTATTATATATTGTTCGTTCCGCTGTGAGATTCGTGTTTACCCTGATGTTGTATGTTCTTCTTCTTCTATTCTAACTTTCTATCTTATTTATTCTCACCCTCTATTTTCTTTCATTAACTATCCGGTATTTCTGATGCTTGAATTGTCGACATTGAGTTATGTCGATTACTCATCGCGAAAACCCGGGTCGTTACATTATTTATCATTATTGTTGAATACATGCGATATATGAAATCCATATAACTGAAATTATACGGTAATTGGTTGAGTCACATTCTGATTCAGAATATGAACGAACATTTTAAAAAAATGTTCAGTGGAGAATTAAATTATGATTTTTATGTCCGATTTTGGATGGACATGAAAATGTTGAATTGTGGAGCCGAGTTAAGTAGTTAAACGCCATTTTAACTCGAATGGATTTTTATAACAATTTTATTCATTTTTAATGAATATTGAAAAGATTGATTTCAAAACCTGATATTTTGAAAATATTATCATTTTAATATTATAATGATATGGAATATCCAATTTTGATTTAAAATTGAAAAGGAATTTAAAATCGTTTTAAAACGAATTTATAAATATATTATAAAATACGGTTTAAATGGAAGTCGACGATATATACATTATATATATATATACTTATATGGCTTGAATAGAACGCATCGCGCAGCTATCGTTCGCGAATTTCGACCATTAACTTCAAATTGACGTAACGTGAGATCCGGCTGTCGAATTCTCCTAAAACCAGAACCGTTGGGTTTGTATCGAAAATATCTTTCCAATGAATATAAGAGATTTAAATTTGAACAATTAGATTTGGAAATATATCCAAATCAATTTCAAAAAAGGTCGTTATGGATGCAGTTCGATGGCCGATACTGGAAACCGACTATAAGGGCCTTAATAAAATAACTAAAAATTTGAAAATATTGCGTAAAATCATAATAAATGATTTGGAAAGATTTTGGGTGATAAACTACAAGTTTTGAAAAGATAAAAATATACTTTTATCTTAGTGAACTAATTATTAACTAGATTAGAAATCCAATGGTTTTTAAATTAATAAATTGGATTTGTAAAGGATTTTAATATAACCGGAGTTTTCCAATGTATGAATTGGGAATGGATTTGAATGGAAATAGACTTCAAAATATTTTGGTATTGGATTCCGTGATTATACGGATATTGTTAAGGAATTAGGAAGATATAGATATCGTTATTCCCAATACGATATCCGTTTCTTTCAGAATTTGATATTGAATATAAGTCGACATAATTTCTATTCAGAGCCTTGTATTTAATATGAAACTGGATTATGGCTTTGTCGTGAATGGTGTATTTAATAACACTGCTCTTAAGCCTTATTGAGAAAAGAATAAATCTTTTAACCAAGATTTAATGAAGTTTTCCAATTAATTAATATAATTGGAATTAAATAGAAGTTGATTTAGGGTAGTTTTTGGGTTGATTGTGAACAGATGTTTTAAACAACATTTGTTCTTAAACCTGATTAACAGTGAAGTTAAGATTTGAAATTTATAAATCATTATTCTAAGATTTAATGGAAATTTTCCAAAGTAAAGTTTTCCAATTTAATATATTCAATTGGAATTGAATGGAATTCGATTTAATAATCGAAATGAACTTCTGTAAAGGAAGACCGTTACTATTTATGGAATTTAAAAGGCCTTGTCGTTATTCCGTTTATAGTATTAGTTTGATATGGAAATTTATATCGATTATATACTGTTATGATTTCCGTCGAAGTTCCATTTTAATGGAAGATAATTTGGGTTTATCGTGAACTGTGTTTTAAGTGACATTGGTTCTTTAACCCAGTTAAAGACAGAATTAATTTCCTAGAAGATTGAATAATCATTATGTAATGATTTTTGAGATTAAAAATAAGAAGAGTTTTAATTAATATTTAATTAAATTAAAATGAGAATGGGATAGTTAAATTTATCGAATTCATGAAATGATCATGAATGGAGTACTGCCAGTTTTACTCCAGGCGATAGTTAAATCGTTAATTAGATTGGAACATGAAATGGAAATTAAATATACCAATAACACCATAGGTGTTAGATATGGGGTACTACCAGTTTTGCTCCATGGAATGAATAGGTTGGGATTAGAAATAATAAACTAATAAATGACTACTTTGGTAAGGCTTGATAATCTCAACTAGTTTTATAAATCTTAATTTGATTTAGAGTTGATAAAAGATAATACAAAATCTTTTGCAATGGTTTTCAAAGGAAGATTAAAGAAATAGTTTGAAAGAACTTATATTTGATAAAATTAATGGGAACCTTTCCCTAAAAATGTGAATATTTGAATAAAATAATATTCTGAATTGGAATGAGGCATATGATGTGTTTTTATAATTATTTATAATAAAATATGCGAGTTATTCGGAAAGACCGGGTTTATCCCATTCTGAATAACTAATACGGTGACTAAAAGTCAGTGGTGAAGACGGTGGTCGAAGACCGGAGATCTCCACATTGTTTGGATGATTGCTGATGTCTTGATTTGGGTTGTACACCCAAGACAAGGTAATAAGTGGTGATCGTCCAGACGTACTTGGAGATCGACCGGATATGCAAGGACCTCGCTCCTGTATTGGACTTATAGAACGAGGAATAATGTGCCTTCAGTTTCGTTCAGACCTACAACAGACTTGTAAATGGATTATATGTCTGACGTTGTATTGTGTGCTATATTCATTGATCTCTACTAAATATATATCTGTTTGGTGGCGGAGAATTATTCTCTTACTTAACACCCCTCTCTGAGACGTATGAGCTCATAGGTTATATATCGGTAGACATTAATGGTATGGTACGAATTGGCAATGTGGCATATTGAGATTCAATGATCAGCTGAAAAGCAGAGTCTTGTGGATGATGATCAAAGCACAGATTTAATTAGCATAGCTCTGTGTATAGCATTAATTCGCGAGCTTCGCACCTCGGTATAAACCAGAAACGGGATGAGGGACCACGGGGAGTGCATGCGTTTCTTTCTATCTAGGAGTGATGTCATGGTATGGGGCTTAGACATTTTACTTATATGGATGGCAGAAAGCGAGGTACCTGGGATTTGAGTCCCTAAAGGATCTTGATGGTCGACATACTGACCAGATTTTATACCCCATAGGGCAATGAAATGTATTGTTTAGGAATTGCCAATCCACAAAAGTAAGTATGGACCGGTCCTACCAGATCCCAAGGGCAGTTGCAGCTGAATCCTAAGACATTGAAGGCTAGGTTGTCTCGAATCGGTAAGAGAGATCCCTTGCCTTGGTTCATGATGGAAATCTAATTTCCAATACGACACTTTTCGGTTTTAGTTGTAAACCTATATGATCACATAGTAAGATGGGGGTACTATGCTTTCTATGGTTGATACATTTATATTTGAAGTTGATTTCTTCACTTATAGTAATAATAAAAGATTAATTTCGCGTACCAAGCATATTTGGCCATTGTAAGGTAAAACTCAATCCTCCGGCTTGTGTTGCATTGTGTGATGGGACCTAAGTCTTATAATGGCTTCATTTTTCCTTTTTAGCATTGCGTTGCTCGTTTATGGTATTCTTGGGAGGAAACCCGTTCTGTGTTATACGGCGTGATCCCTTGATTTACCCAACTTTATAATAAAGTTAATAATTGCTTTAGTTCTCACACCAGTCCCATAACTGACTCGAAGTTTATTGTCTTTACCTAAACTCTGGGTGCCCATATTTTCCGCACTGGCAGCTAGTAGTTTTGGTTTTTCGCAGATATTTCTTTTCACAGGATCCTGGATTACGACTGGAGCAATATTCAGAAAGCTTTGTATCCGTGTATTCCATTCAGTTGTGTTAATTGATGTATTTTCCATTACACATTGTGTTTATAATTTTCATTTTCTAACTGTTATATATTTTAATCTTGGATATTTTCCGCTGTATATTATTTATTTGAACTCTGATATCTTGTACTCTGAAGTAAATTGTTGTAATAGCAGTGAAGTGTTCTATTGGTTGTGTTCTGATGCGTCCTGTTCTCAAAGCAATCCGTGCTCCTCCGTCTCTTCGGGGATCGGGGAAGTCTGGATCGCCACAAAAACCCTAGCAGTTAGAGAAATGGAAGTATAAACATGGTTACGCCCTACAGAATGACAAAAATGTAACAAAAAGTGTAAAAACAACATCAACTAAGTGAAACAGCAAGGACATACAAAATGAAGGATGGTACCCTACAGTGGTAACGAATCATATTACCAAATCTAGACTTTGGAAACAAGGAGTAAAGAGGTAAACAATTAATAAGTGCTAGGAATGGTGAGACCACAAACATTAGTTATATTGGCAATGCATGTGCCACCAGTAAAAGGAAGTTATATCTTTAAAAAGTATTAAGAGTTCCCAGAATAAAAAAATATAGGTGTCTCACAATTTTCAAAAGATGACGTTGCTTACTTCGAATTTTATCCTAGATACTATTTGTTTAAAGACACTCTAAATAAAGAAACTCTTTTCAAGGTAAAGCAACTAGAGGAATGTACAAATTTAGCTTTGTAAACTGCAAAATTCGTGTAAGAAGAAAGAATAACTTTAACTTTTTTGAATGGATAAAGGGAGACAAAATCTTTTTTAACTTATGGCAATCAAAACTTGGGCATTTAAATGTAAATGTGGTAAAACAAATTTTTGGTGAAACTAAAATTACTCAGCTTGGCAATTGTAACAACCCGGAAATTCTGAACCAATTTAAAATCTTTATTCTAGCTATTTTAATGGATTTTGAATATTTAAAATGATTTATTTTAAATAATAACGACTAAAAATTTATTCAAATCGAAGTTAGAACATATAAATTTATTTTAATTATAAAATGAACTCGAAATGGTGCGGTAGTTTGAAAAATCGATTTTAAATTTCAATTGAATGTATAGGATTCAAAATAAATTGGATTTCAGTAAAGCAAGAAACATTTGAATCTGTTTAATAATATCTTTCTAACGAATGTGAAAAATTGAGATTTCATAATGTAAATTGAAAGTTATGCCCAATTTAAAATTTAAAATAGTCGCTATGGAATTTATATATTTTGTAATACAATATATAGCCCTTAAAAATAGCAATTTTGCAAATGACCTCCGTTTTCGACGAAACCACTTTTGTTTGATCCGAAATGTCAAATTATTGTTAGGTTACAAATTTCATATTTTTTGATATTTAATATGTGAGCGTGGTAAATTTTAATGTGTTTTGACAGTTTTAGTTTGAAATGGATCAACTGGAAAATAGCCATTTTTCAAACGATCTCCATATTCGACGATATTAGTTTTGTTAGGACCATAACATCAAAACATAGCTAGATTTATTTTTCTGTAATTTTTGGAATCATTATGTGGCCCCGGTAATTAAAATGTGAGCTCAAATTCAATATATATTGATTTATATTTTAATTTTGATAAAAACTGGTCGAAACAGTCGAATTGGCTTATGAAAATATCTCATTGTGTTCAGAATGGAGGTATTTAGCTAGAGGCGGCAGTCGTTGGGTTTGATTTAGAGTTAGTATTAATAAACTGGTATTTTTGGAACTAAATAAATTAAAAATATAAATATATATACACGGTCAAACTTAGTTAAACCCTATCTTTTCATTTCCGTGGTCAAATCTCCATTGCGCCTCCAGCTACTTCGAATGTTTGATTTTCTCAGAATTTCCCTCTCCATTTTCTTCTAATTTACGCAATAATTTTTAAAACTTTCTGAAGAAATCAAAGAGCTTCACGAGCTCGTCATTTTTATACCGCCATGATCGGTTTTTATAATGTATTAAGCTCGTAATTCGAGCTCAAACTTCGTGCGTTCGGAGCCAATTTCCTGGCACGGTGGATGATCGAAATCACCAGGCTCACTGGCGTTGGATGACGGTGTGGAGGGCTTTGTCATAGGGTTTGCTGATCGGGTTCCAAAGTTGTAGCGGCGGCGCTAGGAGGAGAGAGAATGTCGAAGTTTTGGGTTCGAAGGTGTCCAGTTTAAACGAAGAAGGAATGGTAACGTTCTTACAGGCTTTATTAAAAGTTAATTAAGTTTTTATTTTAATTATTTATTTATTTACTTATCAATGGTATTAAAAATCATATCTTTGTCATACGAGGTCCAAATCCGGCGAAATCAGTTGTGTTGGAATTGTCTCAACGCGATCTACATTTCAGAACTGACCAGAACCAAAACAGAGCATGTTAGGATTTCAGGCAAAGTCAAATCCAAATAAAACTGAAATTCTGAAATAAAGAATGGTGGAGTAGAAATGAATGTGAGAACTCTCTCTCACTCAAATTATTTTATAGTTATTATATAACAGGTTGCAGATAGGGCTTAGTAGCTCCTAACACTATTTTTTGTACAAACCATGGTTGATTATATGTTTGGATTGTGATTGGGATTGTCATTGATTGATATTGTTGTATATATAAATTATCATGAAAATAAAATAAAACAAATATTCATTTACAAATCGGACGATTGTTTATGTACACCCATTTAACTGATATTGATTGGGACGATAAATTTTACACATCGCCCAACTGCACAAATAATAAACAGTGTTTGTTGGTTGAAACCCCACACAGGTATTGGGATGATATTTGACATACATTAATCCCAATTGTTTAGCTGTATGTCAATCGATGGGTTGACATATTGTATAAGCGTTCTTTATTTATTTTAATGCTTATACAGTTGTAAAATGCACTCTGGATGTTGTATGAATTCTTAATGATTGTTTATCATTATTGTTGTATATATGTTATGTATGAAATCCATATAACTGAAATTATATGGTAATTGATTGAGTACGATTGCAGTTCAGAGTTAACGAATATTTTAAAATAATATTCAGTGAATAATCAAAATGTGATTTTGATGCCCGATTTTGGATGGACACGAAAATATTGAAATGTGAAGCCGTGTTAAGTAGTTAAACGCCATTTTAACATGAACGAGATTTTCTGTCGATTTTATTTATTTTATAATGAACATCGAAAAGTGATTTCAAAATTTGATATTTTGAAAATATTATCATTTTAATATTATAATGACATAGAATATTCAATTTTGATTTAAAATTGAAATAGAAGTGGGAATCATTTTAAAATGAATTTATAAATATTTTGTAAATACGTTTTGAACAGAGATAGATGAAATATATATATATATATATAATATTATATATTAATGGCTTGAATATAAAGCGCCGAGCAGCGACCGTTCACGAATTTCAACCATTAACTTCGAATTGATGTCACGGGAGATCAGACCGTTGGATTCTCCTAAAACCGGAACCATTGGTTTCGTATCGAAAAGATCTTTCCAATGAATATAAGAGATTTTAAATCTAACTGTTATATTTTAAGATATGTCCAAATCAATTTTGGAAAAGGTCGCTATAGATGCAGTTCGGTGGTCGATATTGGAAATCGGATGTACGGCCGATATTAAAATTATTAAAAATATGGAAAAAACTGTGTAAAATCATAATAAATGATTTGGAAAGATTTTGGATGGAAAATCCCAAGTTTGAAAAGATAAAATTATATTTTTATCGAAATGAACAAGTTAATAACTAGAAGAATAATCCAATTGATTTTTAAATAAATAATTTGAATTTGAAAAAAATGGGTTTTAAAATAACCAGAATTTTCCAATATATAAATTGAAATGGATTTGAATGGAAATCATCTCCGGAATATTTCGATATTGGACTCCGTGATTATACGGATACTGCTGAGCAATTTGGAAGATATTTATATCGTTATTCCCAATATGATATTTGTTGGTTTCAGAATTTGATATTGAATATAAGCCGATATAATTTCTATTCAGAGCCTTGCATTTGATATCAAATTAAATTTTGGGATTGTCGTGAATGGTGTCTTTATTAACACTGTTCTTAAACCTAGTTGAGAAAAGAATAAATCTTTTAATTAAGATTTAGAGAGGTTTTCCAATTAATTAATATTTAATTGGAACTGAATTAATATTGGATTTTTGGGTTTATCGCGAACGGTGTTTTAAATAACATTTGTTTCTTAACCCAATTAAAAGTGAAGAATATGATTTGGAATTTATAATCTTTTAATTAAGATTTATAGAATTTTCCAAAATAAAGTTTTCCAATTTAATATATTAAATTGGAATTGAATGGAATTTGATTTGGTAATAATTGAGACGAGCTTCTGTGAAGGAAGACCGTTACTATATATGGAATTTAAAAGGCCTTGCGTTATTCCATTTATATTATTAGTATGATATGGAAATTTATATCAATTATATACTGTTATGATTTCCGTGTAGATTCCATTTTGATGGAATATGATTTTAGGTTTATCATGAACGATGTTTTAAATGATATTCGTTTTTTAACCCAGTTAAAGACATGATTTATTTCCTAAATTTGAATAATCATTAAATAATGATTTTTGGGGAAAGTGAAGTTTTAATGAATCTTAAATTAGATTGAAATGTTAATGTGGTAATTGAATTTGCCAAATTTGAAAAGTGTTCGAAAATGGAGTATCACCACTTTTACTTCATGCGATAGATAAATCTTTAGTTAGGTTTAAACTTGAAATGGTAATTGAATTTACCAATAACACAGTGGTGTTAGATATGGAGTACTACCAGTTTTGCTCCATGGGATGAATAGGTTGGGATGGGATAATAAAATGAATGATTACTTCAGTAAGGCGTTAATCCCAACTAGTTTGATAAACCTTAATTTGGTTTAAACTGTGAAAAGATACTATAAAATCTTTTGAAATGATACCCGTCCTCAGTTCGGATTATAGGCTGTAACTCGCCTTCATAGCCCATACGGGTGATCTTTTGTACCCTCTTCCAAAGAAATAGATTAAACGGTGTATTTAAAAGCGATAATCTTTGATAAGATTAACGATAACCTTTCCATGAATAAAAGAATATTCTTGATTGGAATAAGGCGTATGATGTGTTGTTATAGCACTTGATCATAAGATATGCGAGTTATTTGGAAAGACCGGGTTTAACCCATTCTGAATAACTGATACGACGACTAATAGTTGAAGAGATTGAAGACGGTGCAAGACCAACGATATTCACATTGAATAGATGGATTGCTACTGATGGCCATGATTGGAGTAGCTACCTTGAAGGGGCTACAATGGTAGCCATCCAGACGTATTTGTTGATTGTTCCGATATGCGAGGGCCTCTCTCCTGTATTGGATATATGGGACGAGGAATAAGGTGCCTCCGGTTTCGTTCAGACACATAACGGACTTGCAAATGGATGGTGTGTCTGACATTATATTCCGTTAAGTTGTATTTGTTGGTCTCTGCTAAATATATATCTGTTTGGTGGCGGAGAATTTATTCTCTTACTTAACACCCTTCTCTGAGACGTACAAGCTTAGAGGTTATATATTGGTAGAAATCAATGGTATGAGATGCATTGATAGTGTGGCATGCCGAGATGCAGTGATCCAAACTTTTCTTGAAAAGCAAAGTTTGGTGGATGATGATCAAAGCGTATTTTTAATTAGCATAGCTTTTTGTAGCGTTAATTCTCGAGCCTCACACATTGGTATGATGGTGAACTGATGGTTAGATTAGTATACTTTTGAGAGGAGGATGGATTCGGTCTACCAAGATAGGCTGGGTGTGGTTGCTACACACCTGGAAGGGATATGGCACACCCCTCGATTCCCAGAAGGGTAGAGTAAGCAGCGTTTTCTCATGCACGGGACGTAAGTCGCGGAGATACTCGATATCCCGGATATAGTGTGGATGTGCATTACGACATTTTCTCATTCCTAAGATGTAATCCATGGGGAATTGCACTACGTGATCGATCTTTCGAATCAGTAGCCATCATGATGGAAATCCAAACTTCCAATACGACATTTTTCGGTTTTAGTTGTAAACCTATGTATGGCGACATAGTGCGATGGGGCGCTCATACCGTCCATAATTGATACATTTATATTTGAAGTTTATTTCTTCACTTATCACTTATAGTAATAATAAAAGATAAATTTCGCGTATCAAGCATATTTGCCTAATATAAGGTAAAACTCTATCCTCCGGCTTGCGTTGCATTTGGTGATGGGACCTGAGCCTTATAATAGCTTCATTGTTCTTTTATTTAGCATTGCGCTATTTGTTTTATGCACTAGTATCCTTAGGGGTAAACACGTTCCGTGTTATAAGGCGTGATCCCTTGATTTACCTAACTTTAAAATCAAGTTAGTAACTGTTTTAGTTCTCACACCAGTCTCATGACTGAGTCAGAGTTTATTGTTTTAACCTATACTCTGGATGCCCATATTTTCCACATGGGTAGCTAGTAGTTTTGGTTTTTGTAGATATTTCTCCTCCCAGGATCCTGGATTACAGCTGGAGCTATATTCGGAAAGCTTTGTATCTATGTATTTCTTTCAGTTGTGTCGGTTATTATTTTTCGTTACACATTGTATTTATGTATTATTTTTCCGCTGCTTTGTAATTTAAAACTCTGATATTTTCTGCTGTGAAATATTTATTCATACTCTGGTTATTGTACTCTTATGTTCTATTGTTTGTGTCTGATGAGTCGTGTTCCCAATTCAATTCGGGCTTCGAACGGTCTTGTTCGGTTTAGCGATCGATTTGGACTGAGCAAGAGTTTGGGTCATCTCAGTTTGCTTCGTACTTCAGCATATAAATATATATATTTATATATATATAGTGAAATTAAAGAGTGAAAGAAAGAGATTTACCTTAAACCTGGTTAGAAGTAGAGTTGATATTGCAGATGAATATCAAGGGGAAACGCGTGATCAAATCCAAAGTATACAACGCCGTCATCCGCCATGAGAGCAATTAGGACAAGATGTGTGTTTAAGTGAAAATTACCTTTTTTTTTAATTAGCTTGTGCATTGTCGAACTACTAAAGCAGTTATGAAAGTGAATGTAAATATGGATTGTACATTTTGGGCTTTGAATGGGCCGTAATAAAATTATACCAAATTTCCAAAAAAAAAAAATGTACTTACTGCAGAATGGGTAAAAGTCATAAATCAGTTATTAATGATTTACAAGTTAAATATAAAACGTCGTTAGAATTAATTACCACTGAACTCTAGGGGCCAACTCCAATTAGTTCAGGCTAAAGGTATAAATATTACATATCCTTTATTGATATATACTATATATACTATATATATATATATATATATATATGCATGGATTACTTTCTGAAAATAAAGTTTGAAGTTTACGATGTTGGCATATATTTTATAACATAGGTAGAAAAGCAAACAAATCACTGGTTTAAAGTGATCGAGGAACTAATATAAGTCACTTAGTAAGTTCTTCTTAAATAAGGGTATAATACATCGAATTACTTGTCCCTACCACTAGAACAACATGGTGTATGATAAATAAAAATAGACATATACCAGAGACTAGTATAACTTTACTTGCTCAAGCTAATTTTGGTCAGGTTCTTTTAATGTTGTAGTTTTCTTGGTTAGTAGGTACCAAGCAAAGTACTAAAAGGAACATGCCCAATAGTAATCTTTTCTAAACTTAAGCCAGACTACTTAAGCTTAAAAACTTTTGGTTGCCTATGTTTTTCATACTTTCAACCATATAACACTCGTAAACAAAGTTTTAGATCATTGCCGTGCATCTTTCTTGGATATGCATCCAAACAAAAATAATGTAATTTCCTAGCTAGTAATGGAAGAATTATTTCCAGTAGACATGTTGTTATTAATGAAAGAGTGTTTCCATTGATCAACACAGAAATTAAAACAAGTCAGAAAGTTCATAATGCAAAAGTTTCCATATTTTTAATGCTAATATGTTCAGATGGAATTGGAACAATAAGGGAAGGCACTGAATCACATCACTCAATATCTAATGAAATAGGTCATGAAGGCATTAAACCACAACATAATGTTTAAAGGACTAGGCCACAGATCAAAAGAGCCACCTGGTCACTCCAACATAATGTCTACGTGTTCACAAGATCGAACTTAAAGCATTAGTAAAGTGATTCTTAGAAATAAGAAAAATCAAACTTTAGATCAGAGTAATCAAAAAAATGGACCAATAAACACAACTCCACAAAAAGAAAAGGCATCATATGATGGTAAGATCGAAAAGTGGCATTTTCAAGCCAAAAGTTCACAATAAAATAACCGACATAAAAGAACCAAATGCATATGGTCAAACCTTCAGAAACTAAAATTGAAAGTCTATAATATATGAAGAACAAGGAGCACATATGAATGCAAAACATGGAATTTGCTTCACTCCCTAGAAAATAAAAACATTATCGGATGTGTACGGACAAGCGAACGTAAAAAGGAAATTAAGATGGAGCAATAACATGATATAAAGTAAGACTTATTGCAAAAGGATACATTCAAGGGAATGATTTTGATTTCAATGAAACTTCTCAACCAGTGATAGAGCAAATAACTATCAAGATTACCTTAGCCATTTCCTTGTACAAAATTGGAAGATCAAACAATTGGACGTCAATTAATGCATTAATTTTAAATAACATGTTACAAGAAGAAGTATATATGGATAAATTAGCACGATATGTATAAAAAGGAAATCATGTTTGTAGAAATTAACAAAGCCATAAATGATCTTAAACATGCTCCGCTATTATGGTTTGACCGACTAAAAACCACATTATATGAATAGGGTTTTCAGCATGCCAAGTCAGATAAGTCATCATTCACCGGGATCAACATCAACAACACATTATATACTAATATATATACATTGAAAATTTAATTATTATATGCGATGATGTCATAGAAGTAAAAAACATCATCAGACACATAGATAGACAATTCCCAAGGACTTAGGCCATTTAAAATGATTGTTAGGAACTGAAGTAAAAATCAGTTCAAATTCAAAAATCCTACTAAGTTAGAGAATATATTTTCAATACATTTAATCAAAGAAAAAATAGAAGGAGCAAATCCATAATCGAAACTAATGGATAAGTAGCTATCAATTATCCAAAAATAGAGGAGAATAAATATTTAATTTTAAGCAATACAGAAGTCTGGTTTGTGCATTATGATATATACGCAACCATCATTAGACATGATATAGCTTACAATGTTAACAGAGGTTCTCAATTTATGTAGGATTATGTAGGATCCACTTGACAAATAGTGGAAGGGAAAAAAGAATTCTCAGGTACTTAAAAGGGACAACAGATTATGAGTTAATACTCAAAATGTGGAAGAGTCTTAGGATTAATGGATATGTTGATGCCAACTGGGCAATAGATCCTGAAGATAGAAGATCAACAACAAGATATATGTCTTTTATTCATAGCAGATAATCTTGTATTTTTGTTTTCAAAGAAATAAGCTACAATTTCTAGATCAATTACGAGGTCCGAGTATCGAAGCATAACAAGTGTTGTAACAAAGATTGCATGGATACAATCTCTACTACAGATAATACAATTAAATATAAACGTAAAATCATTATTATGGTAGTGTTGTGTATCTTTTTGCAAATTCAATCCTTCATTCAAGGACCGAACACATTGAAATAGACTTATACTTCATTAGAGAGCAAATAATGAAAGGGAAGTTGCAAGTAAACCATATGCCTTCTGCTTACCAAATCGCATATGTCTTAATAAAAGCACTCATAATTATGTACTTCATCAGATTCAGAATTGATCTAGAGATCAAACAAGGGCCATTACTGCAAATAAAGCCTTCGGGTCTAAATTCGAAGCCAAAGATACAAAGTGATGAAAATTGATGCCATACACAGTCGATCTGTGCTCAAAAGTTCAGATCCAAACCACAAGAGTTTAGATCTAAGTGAAAAAATTCAAATCTGAACCACAACTGACTGTTTGAAGCAAAGTGTTGTTGATCGAAAGCTCTTGAACTAAGATCAAACTTTAACCATTTAAGCAAACTCCAAGCATCGCTAAACCCGTAAATCAGAACTTTTGAAAGATTTTTTTTTTGAGATTTGCAGAGTTGGCATGGTCCAACCCTAAGGATGATTTGAGGGAGAGAAAGAGGAGTGGAGATTGAGGAATAAGTGTTATGTAATATACCAATAACACTTCCAAAAATTGTTGAATTAGAGACAGAAAGTTTACTTTATATTCAAACAATTTAGTTTTTAATTCATTTCTAAAGACAAACCAAAAACTAAAACTTCGGCTTTTGAATCTCGTTTGCAATTTTCTTTGAAATTGACCATTTGATTTCAAAATTCGAAGACTGGTCTTGCGGTCTGAAAGCATATTTGATACTGAATTCTTAAGACTGAAATTCAATCTTTATTCAATCATAGCATTCCAATGTAGCTAGGCTGCTACAATGGTTTCATCCTAAACTGTGGCCTATACTACAGTCTTTAATCATTCTTTATTCTAAATTTAAAGACTGATTTCAGTTATAATTAAAAATTGAATTCATTTAATTGTCAAACTATTTTTTCCTAGGTTGCTTGCTTGGGTTCAGGTACCTCTCCTCTTTGGTTTATATGTATGGGGAAGTTTGCTTGTCTGCTTGCTTGCTTGTCTTTTGGTAATGGACCTTCCTCCCCTTACCAATCTTGGCATCGAGCTGTATCGGGGGCGTAAGCATGACATTTTGTTCGACCCCCTCACTGACATAACAAAGAGAAAATATCGAGGTGGAACTCGACCCTTCTATCCTAGGCAGGTAGGTTGGTTCACTTCAAGTCGATGCTTGATTCGCTGGGGTCTCATGTCTCCATAGCATGTCACCCACTGCGCCTTTTTTTGGGTCCTACAGATCTTTCGCCTTATCATTATTTGGGTAATAGAGTGGATTTAAGGAGACATCAATGGGTTTTCTGGGGTACCATCTGCCTTCCCAAGCGCAAGGGCGGGTCTGGGATTTCGGAAGTCTTAGGATGTGTGCAAAGCGTACATGTGTAAGCTTCAGGTTCAATTCCATACCAACGACTTTCTCTGGCCCTTTTTCTCCATGCTATGTACGGGTGACTGTTTCCCATTGACCGCATCAGATCCCCTTTGTATGCTAGTGAGACATAAAAACAGATGTAGTAGGTTAAGTTTGTTTCAAATAGGCATGGTCATGGTTTTTCCTGGAACAACAGACCTTTTACCTTAGGACCGCAAGGAACTCTATTTGGGTTCCTACAGGTAAAAAACCTGATTTATTTCTATTTGGAATAGGTGTATCCCCAAGGTAGTATGTGGAAAGTCCTTCACGGGGGTCCCCCACTAGATGATAACCTTATGAGGATGGACATTCTAAAAGTTGAAACAAGAAACTAAAATTATTTTATTAAATATTGTTTTGATTATGTAACACCCCGAATTTTAGTTAATACTAAAATTCACTAATTATAGGATAAATAATCTCAGATGTGGGAATTGGGGGTAACAGGCTGCGTCATTGCGTTCGTCTCGGAAAAATACGCGAAATAGAGTCCGAGTTTTCGAGAATCGGAGTCCGTATGGCCCGGTTAGGGCCCAAAGAAGTTTTCAGAAAATTCAAAGATAAAAACAGATTTAAAAATTAAAATTCAGAATTTGAAATAGAAGCAGCGGGTCAGGCGGGAGAAATTCCCGCCCTAGCCATGTCGACAGCGCTGTCGACAGGGCTGTCGACAGGGGTGTCGACTGCCCTGTCGACTTGCCTGTCGACAGGGGTGCGACGCCCAGTGAAACTGGGTGCACCAGTTTGGGTTCTTGGGCTGGCCTAGAGGGCTGGTTCTAGAGATTTCCTAAATCTAACGGTCCTAATCTAACCTAGCGTTAATCTAAGGGCCTAAAACACTACCTAATCCTATAAATAAGACCCCAACCCTACCCTAATTCATTCATAATTAGGTTTTGTAACTAAACTATGGCAAAATGAAATTTGAGCATGGCCTCCACAAATCAATGAAGAGAGTTGCAAGCTAATCAACATCTTCTTCAATTAAAGTCACTAATTCAACTTCATAAGTTTGCTAATCTTGGTTTTGGTGAGTTTCTATGGCTTTAATAATCAATTGTTAAATTGATTATGGTAGGATGTGATAAGACATGGCTATGTTTGTGGATAAATATGTTTATGCAAGTTTGTATGATATGTGATTTGCAAGTTTTATGTTATATGCGAGGTTAATGCCATGTTTTATGATGCAAAACACTATGTTCAACATTTATGCATATGTAACATGTTATGCAAACTATATGTGAGAGTATATGCAAGTTATATGTAACATGATATGCAAGTTATGCATGTCATTTTATGCATGCTAAATATTTGGTGTTATGCATGCTAAGTATTTGATTTTATGCATGCTAAGTATTTGATTGTATGCATGCTAAGTGTTTGGGTTTATGCAAGTTAAGTGGTGTGTTTATGCATAATAAGTAATTGATTCTATGCATGCTAAGTATGTGGTTTTATGCATGCTAAGTGTTTGGTATTATGCATAAATCATGACATATAAGTTTACCCTTTTAAATGTGATGCATACATATGCAAAATGACACCTTTATATGCTATGCATGTTTACCCTCCTTTAAGATGCAAGTCATATATGCAAGTTCAACATGTTATGCAAGTCATGTGTATGCTTAAATGCAAGTTTAATGTGATATGCAAGTTATGCATGTTCATGCAAGTATGTGAATGCTCATGCAAGTATGTGAATGCTCATGCAAGTATGTGAATGCTTATGCAAGTATATGAATGCTTATGCAAGTTATGTGTATGCTTAAATGCATGTTTAACATGTTATGCAAGTTATGAGAATGCTTATATGCAAGTTCAACATGTTATGCAAGATATGTGTATGATAATATGCAAGTTTGGGTTATATGTAGTTGGGTTAATATATGTTCATATATGCAAGTTGACATCCTCTTAACCCATGACAAAGTTGTATGCTAAACCCATGATATTTGTGATGATCTTCCCCTTATTTATGTCATGAAATGAGAACGATTTACGTGGGGAACGATGGGGTTGGTAAATATGTTAATAAAAAGTATGATTGGTTATGATTAAGCATACCATAAAAATAAATTAACATAAGTGGGAATTTACCTATTGAGTTAGGTCTACCCCATGGGAATTTACCTATTGAGTTAGGTCTACCCATGTTATGAAAAATGTGTAATTAATTCGGGATAATTAATTGTGGGGGTGATTAATTAGGCGTAATTAATCAACTAAGACACGAGGTTGGACCCTTTTGTAGCGGAAGTCTGCCCGGAACCGACCGGCCATCCAGCGGCTACAAATGATTGGCCCAATGTGAGAGGTCTTAGTCACAAACTAAATACGTGATTAACGTAAAGACACGAGGTTAGACTCGGTTATGACGTAAGGCTGCCCGGACCCAACCGGCTTAACCAGCGGTCATAAAAGATAGTCTAATGTGAGAGGTCTTTAGGAGGATCACGGTCTTAATTAATTAAGAAACACTTAACCAAATTAGCATGTAGTGGGACATGAGGGTTAAGTGGGTGCCTTGGGTGGCATGTAGTAACTAGTGGGGGTGCCTCGGGTGGCATGAGGAAACTAGTGGGTTGCCTTGGGTGGCAATAGAAAATACGATTAGAATACTTAACCAAAGTGGAACATGTAATTAAACATGGTTAAAGGGTTAAGTAAGTGCCTTGGGTGGCATGTGGGAATCAAGTAAGTGCTTTGGGTGGCATGTGGAAATCTAGTGGGTGCCCTTAGTGGCAATTGGAATATGATTGATGACTTAACCAAAACTTAACATGTAAGTGGGCATGATTATAAAGAGGGGTTAAGTGGGATGCACTAGATAAAATAGCAAGCTTAAGTAGTAGCTTGTGGGGGCCCATTTCAACCAATATCCCAAACGTATCTTTGTGGGCCCGACTCTGGTCGGGTGACGGGACACGCATATTGGGTTTGACTATAAGTGGCCAAAACGGGTTAGCGGTGGCAACGCAGGATCAACGGGTTTCATATGCGTGTGTGGACCCGGGCTGGTTGGTAAGTCGTTGTTGCATCGTGTAGATATAAAGCCGTGCACAGCGGATATTATCTGGTAGCCACTTTGGGGAATGATACACCCCCTTTTGTGGGACCAGCACGGGTATCTACGGTAGGGTGCCGATCGCTTGGGGGTAGTGGGTACACCTAGTAAAGATAGGGGCAGACGGCACCTGTGTAGGGGTACAAGAAACTACTGGGTAAAAATTACTAAGTACACTTAGTGGGATCAACCTTTAAGTAGGAATTACTCTTGGTGGGTAGAACTGGTGTGGTGCAGTGTAAGAATTACCCTTGGGTGGGTAGATCTGGGGTGGTGTAAGCTAGAAATTATCCTTGGGTGGATAAATGCGTCTTTTCGGTTATCGTAGTACATCCGGTGTTTAGTTGGCTACTTAGTGTAGTCATTATCCCCAGAGGTACCGTACCTTATTTATGTCATACCCTAATTACTTTAATGGTTGTATTGTTAGGGTTATAGGACTCACTCAGACTTATGTCTGACCCCGTTGTTTTTATCTTTTTCCCAACCCTCAGGTTATCAGAGTGGGCCTAACACTAGTGGGCTTGGATCAGACCGCTATATCTATCTTTTGGGCTTGGATCGTAGAAATAAAGCTCAGTTTATCTTTTCTATTATGGCTATTGTCTATGTAGTGGGGTTATGTACTTCTATTTAATCTGGATGGATATTATGTACTTGACTTTTGTTATGGTTTTGTGATGTAACCAAACATGTTTTACTTTCCGCTGAAATGAAATGATGATTTAAATTTTCAAGTATTACTTATATCTGTCTTGTTGTAATTTTTCTGTTCTATATTCACTTAAAATACTCCACCAATGTTATGGCATTCCCTTAGTGAGTGACCGTAGCGGGTGTGGGGTGTTACACGTGGTATCAGAGCTTAAGGTTACCGGAACAGATAAAATTTTTAGAAAAACTATTTTCTAAGAATATTTTTGGAAAGGAGTATTTTCAAAAACATGTCTTTTGAGAGAAAAGTTTTTGAAAGAAAAGCATAATCCCCAATAGCCATATCTTTATCTTTCGAATTCTCCATTTTGAATCTCTTCCTTTCTCTCATTTTGAGTTTCCCCTCCGCGTATAGATGATCTTTCTAAGATAGATAAGGATGGAAAACCACTTCAAGGGACTTAGACGTTAGAAGTTGGTTCAAGAAGGAGGAGGACTGGTAGGTATCTATTGGATAGACGATGGGAGGAAGGCTCAAATAGTTGTTTGGTTAATGAAGGATGAAACCTCATTGGTGGGAGGTTACGAGTGGAGAATAGGGAAGAAGAAGGCAAGTGGTTATCCTTTTTATAGGAATAGGACACCTTATTAGGATTGTCCAAAGAAGCAAGGGCAAGATATGGAATCCTCTGGAGGGTAGTTGTATTCCCTCGCGACTAGGGTACCAGATGGGGATAAGACCGTCTAGATTGGAAGTTGGATTTCTTTATCATCCAATTCGAACTTTATTTGATTCTGACGCATCGAGTTCGTTTATCTCATCATTGTTAGTTGAGTCACTGCACTTAGACACCAGTTTGGTAGATGATCCCTTAGTTGTTTCAAACCCAATTGGGCTCCATGATGTGTTTGGGTTTGAAAGTTTCTATACTTAGCGTTGAGTTTAGATGTGATGCTTGTTGTGCTTCACGGGCTATGGGCTAGTTTTGGGCATGGACTGGTTATCCAGTAGAGGTGCCGTTCTTGGTTTTGAAGGGAGAGTTGTTAGGCTTATGACCCGCTTGGGTAACACTCTCGAGATCTCTTGTAATCCCATAGAATCTGTTATGCTAAGTTATCTAGAATCGCTTGAAACGTCGGTCTAGAATTTGCGATCAGTTAGAGCGGTCCGGGAATACCCGGATGTGTATAAGGAGGTGAAGGGCTTACCTCCGGAACGGGAAATTGACTTCCAAATATATCTGGTGGGTAATGCTAAACCAGTATCTTGGCCAGTGTGCCACATGGCTCCTCGTGAGAGGAGGGAACTCCATAAGTAAGTAGGCGATTTGCTTGAGAAGGGGTTCATAAGACGAAGTATATCGGAGTGAGGTGCTCCAGTAGTTTTTGTCACGAAGGCGGATGGGTCCCT
This sequence comes from Allium sativum, assembly GCA_030737875.1. Taxonomy (NCBI): domain Eukaryota; kingdom Viridiplantae; phylum Streptophyta; class Magnoliopsida; order Asparagales; family Amaryllidaceae; genus Allium; species Allium sativum. The sequence goes on from CM060921.1 coordinate 784,317,607, forward strand.
CAGACTTTGTGTAGGCTAAAGAGAACTAAATAAACTCACAAAGAAGAATGGACACCCATTGCCGAGGATTGATGATCTCTTTGATCAGTTGGCTGGCGCCTCAGTATTTTTGTAGTAGGACTCAGCCACGGAAGTTCATCAGTTGGGAGTGGCTGAGGATTGCATAGAAAAGACTACCCTTAGGACTCCGGATGTTTTTTAGGAGTGGCTGGTGATGCCATTCGGTTTGACGAACGCCCCCGCATACTTTGTTGATTTGATGAGAAGGGTGTTCAGGGAGTACCTAAATAAGTTCGTGGAGGACATCTGGGTCTTTTCTAGGAGCGAAATAAGTTTTCGTATGTGCTCAATGGGGTGAGCAAAGCCAGTTATGGGAAAACGGTGGTTTTGGAGCGAGACTGGCGAGGACATCCAAAATTGGTCAAGGGCTTAATTATTTAGCCATTTTTATTAGTATCATCTCACGTAGGTCGTCTGAATTCGAAGGAGGTATCCCTTGGGTGTTTGTCTGATATTGGTTTAGGCCTTTGGGGCTTGCGTTTGGGGGATGCCGAATTCGACTAGGGTGGTCTGCGTGGGAGACAGTTGTGATAATTTTGGATGATATCCTGGTGGAGAAGAGCATGCCCTACATCTTAGGGAAGTGTTGGAGACTCTTCGAGCGCATAGTCTTAGGACAGCAAAAGTGGATGGGATCCTTAGCATCCTATGAGTAAAGGTAACATGGTAGCAGACGCCTTAAGTAGAAAAAGGTTGTCCTTGAGTTCATTGTTCGTTGAACGACGGAGCTTAGAGTTTATTTCTAAGTTTGACTTTAGACCTTCCGTTGACTTTGTACCCGGTTTGCTAGCTTCCTTGGAAGTTAGACCTACTCTTTTGGGGCAAATTGTAGAAGCACAGAGGGAGGACCCACAGTTGGTTGAGTTAGTAGAAAAGCTCATAAGGGGGGGGGGGAGTCGTCCAGCCATTTGAGTAGGTACACCCTAGAGGATAGGGGGTGCTTGTGTAGAGACGGTAGACTTTGTGTACCGCAAGACGAGGGTTTGGGGAAGGCTATTCTTGATGATACACACCGTTCTAGGATGACCATTCACCCCGGTGGGGACGAGATGTACCAAGACATGAAAAGGACTTTCTTCTGGGCCGGTATGTAGAAAGATGTGGCCGAACTTGTCGCTTGATGCTTGGTGTGCCAACAAGTGAAGGCGGAGCAAAAGAAACCAGATGGGTTGCTTCACCCATTGGAAGTTCCGCAATGGAAGTGGGATAGCATCCCGATGGATTTTATTGACGGGTTACCCAGATCAAGAAAGGGTAATACGGGAATTTGGGTGGTGGTAGACAGACTTACTAAGAGCGCCTATTTTTATACCTATGAAGAGCAAGAGGACCGCTCCATGGCTAGCTTCTGTATATCTTCGAGAGATAGTTCGATTGCATGGTGTACCCTCCAGTATGGTAAGCGATCGAGATCCTATCTTCACTAGAGAGTTTTGGAAGAGGGTGCAAGAGGCGGTAGGGACTCAGTTGTGTTTGAGTACCGCATATCATCCTCAGACGCACGGCCAGACCGAGAGGGTGAATCATGTCCTAGAAGACCTTTTGAGGCTTTGTATCTTAGATTTTGGAGGTACATGGGAAGAGCATCTTCCATTGGTGGAGTTCGCATATAATAACAGCTTTCTGTCCAGTATTGATATGGCACCTTTCGAAGCTCTTTATGGAAGGCCTTGTCGATCACCTACACGTTGGTGGGAATCTATGGATGAGATCTTGCTTGGGCCGATAAGGTTAAAAAGACTTCGGGAAAAGATTGATTTAATTCAAAGAAGGATGAAAGCGACGCAAGATAAACAGAAATCTTATGCGGACAAGAGGAGAACAGAGCTTGAGTTTGATATTAGGACATGCTTTTTATCAAGATATCTCCGTTACGGAATGTGGTTCACTTTGGATCTGTTGGAAAGCGAGTACCAAGGTTTGTTGGGCCGTTTCCTATTAAGGAAAGGATTGGACAGATGACATATAGAGTGGAGTTGGCCGACAGGCTTAGTGGTGTACATGATATATTCCATGTGTTACATTTGAGGAAGTTCCTACATGAGACCGCAGAGGCGGTAGAGCCGAGCCTGCTTAAAGAAGTGGAAGTAGAGCGTGATGCGATGATTCGACGAGCTCCTACTTGCATCCTTGGGTCAGAGATTTTGAAGTTGAGAAACAGAGAGGTTCAACTAGTCAAAGTACGAAGGGGAGATGAAGAGAGCGACGCTACCTGGGAGACGGAAGCGAAGATGCGTTCAAGGTACCCTTTTTCTTTCGGAGGGTATGTCCTTTTGCTTCTCCTTCATCACATATCTTGTGCTTATCCTTGGTATGTCCTCTCGTTAGTACCTTTGACCTTCAGATAGGATAGTCCTATGGTTGAAACATGTGTTTGAGACATGTTATGTATGATGGATGCAAGTGGATGCAAGTGTTTGCTAGTGGTTGCTCGTGGATGCATATACACACACTCTAGGCACTAGATCGGCTCAATCACTTCATATTGCATATCGCATAAAATTGTGTGTAGGAAGCTATATTATGGATGTATAATGATTGTGTTATCATATGGATGATGCATTTTGGTGAATGATTGTGCACTCATGTAGATATTGTATGTGTCGATAGGGTTCTCTCGCATACATAATGGATGCATGGCACTATCATGGTTTGCATATGTTCATACGTTAGATAGGGAACATATACACACACTTTTTGCATATGCTCATACATCATTAGAATTTTTTTTAAGGACAATGGATGCCCGTGGTTGATGGTTTGAGTAGATGGTTGTTTGGATGGTAGGATATGCATTCTCCTTAGCTTAGAGATTTCGAGGACGAAATCCTTTAAGGAGGGGAGAATGTAACACCCCGAATTTTAGTTAATACTAAAATCCACTAATTATAGGATAAATAATCTCAAATGTGGGAATTGGGGGTAACAGGCTGCGTCATTGCGTTCGTCTCGGAAAAATACGCGAAATAGAGTCCGAGTTTTCGAGAATCGGAGTCCGTATGGCCCGGTTAGGGCCCAAAGAAGTTTTCAGAAAATTCAAAGATAAAAACAGATTTAAAAATTAAAATTCAGAATTTGAAATAGAAGCAGCGGGTCAGGCGGGAGAAATTCCCGCCCTAGCCATGTCGACAGGGCTGTCGACTGCCCTGTCGACTTGCCTGTCGACAGGGGTGCGACGCCCAGTGAAACTGGGTGCACCAGTTTGGGTTCTTGGGCTGGCCTAGAGGGCTGGTTCTAGAGATTTCCTAAATCTAACGGTCCTAATCTAACCTAGGGTTAATCTAAGGGCCTAAAACACTACCTAATCCTATAAATAAGACCCCAACCCTACCCTAATTCATTCATAATTAGGTTTTGTAACTAAACTATGGCAAAATGAAATTTGAGCATGGCCTCCACAAATCAATGAAGAGAGTTGCAAGCTAATCAACATCTTCTTCAATTAAAGTCACTAATTCCACTTCATAAGTTTGCTAATCTTGGTTTTGGTGAGTTTCTATGGCTTTAATAATCAATTGTTAAATTGATTATGGTAGGATGTGATAAGACATGGCTATGTTTGTGGATAAATATGTTTATGCAAGTTTGTATGATATGTGATTTGCAAGTTTTATGTTATATGCGAGGTTAATGCCATGTTTTATGATGCAAAACACTATGTTCAACATTTATGCATATGTAACATGTTATGCAAACTATATGTGAGAGTATATGCAAGTTATATGTAACATGATATGCAAGTTATGCATGTCATTTTATGCATGCTAAATATTTGGTGTTATGCATGCTAAGTATTTGATTTTATGCATGCTAAGTATTTGATTGTATGCATGCTAAGTGTTTGGGTTTATGCAAGTTAAGTGGTGTGTTTATGCATAATAAGTAATTGATTCTATGCATGCTAAGTATGTGGTTTTATGCATGCTAAGTGTTTGGTATTATGCATAAATCATGACATATAAGTTTACCCTTTTAAATGTGATGCATACATATGCAAAATGACACCTTTATTTGCTATGCATGTTTACCCTCCTTTAAGATGCAAGTCATATATGCAAGTTCAACATGTTATGCAAGTCATGTGTATGCTTAAATGCAAGTTTAATGTGATATGCAAGTTATGCATGTTCATGCAAGTATGTGAATGCTCATGCAAGTATGTGAATGCTCATGCAAGTATGTGAATGCTTATGCAAGTATATGAATGCTTATGCAAGTTATGTGTATGCTTAAATGCATGTTTAACATGTTATGCAAGTTATGAGAATGCTTATATGCAAGTTCAACATGTTATGCAAGATATGTGTATGATAATATGCAAGTTTGGGTTATATGTAGTTGGGTTAATATATGTTCATATATGCAAGTTGACATCCTCTTAACCCATGAAAAAGTTGTATGCTAAACCCATGATATTTGTGATGATCTTCCCCTTATTTATGTCATGAAATGAGAACGATTTACGTGGGGAACGATGGGGTTGGTAAATATGTTAATAAAAGTATGATTGGGTATGATTAAGCATACCATAAAAATAAATTAACATAAGTGGGAATTTACCTATTGAGTTAGGTCTACCCCATGGGAATTTACCTATTGAGTTAGGTCTACCCATGTTATGAAAAATGTGTAATTAATTCGGGATAATTAATTGTGGGGGTGATTAATTAGGCGTAATTAATCAACTAAGACACGAGGTTGGACCCTTTTGTAGCGGAAGTCTGCCCGGAACCGACCGGCCATCCAGCGGCTACAAATGATTGGCCCAATGTGAGAGGTCTTAGTCACAAACTAAATACGTGATTAACGTAAAGACACGAGGTTAGACTCGGTTATGACGTAAGGCTGCCCGGACCCAACCGGCTTAACCAGCGGTCATAAAAGATAGTCTAATGTGAGAGGTCTTTAGGAGGATCACGGTCTTAATTAATTAAGAAACACTTAACCAAATTAGCATGTAGTGGGACATGAGGGTTAAGTGGGTGCCTTGGGTGGCATGTAGTAACTAGTGGGGGTGCCTCGGGTGGCATGAGGAAACTAGTGGGTTGCCTTGGGTGGCAATAGAAAATACGATTAGAATACTTAACCAAAGTGGAACATGTAATTAAACATGGTTAAAGGGTTAAGTAAGTGCCTTGGGTGGCATGTGGGAATCAAGTAAGTGCTTTGGGTGGCATGTGGAAATCTAGTGGGTGCCCTTAGTGGCAATTGGAATATGATTGATGACTTAACCAAAACTTAACATGTAAGTGGGCATGATTATAAAGAGGGGTTAAGTGGGATGCACTAGATAAAATAGCAAGCTTAAGTAGTAGCTTGTGGGGGCCCATTTCAACCAATATCCCAAACGTATCTTTGTGGGCCCGACTCTGGTCGGGTGACGGGACACGCATATTGGGTTTGACTATAAGTGGCCAAAAAGGGTTAGCGGTGGCAACGCAGGATCAACGGGTTTCATATGCGTGTTTGGACCCGGGCTGGTTGGTAAGTCGTTGTTGCATCGTGTAGATATAAAGCCGTGCACAGCGGATATTATCTGGTAGCCACTTTGGGGAATGATACACCCCCTTTTGTGGGACCAGCACGGGTATCTACAGTAGGGAGCCGATCGCTTGGGGGTAGTGGGTACACCTAGTAAAGATAGGGGCAGACGGCACCTGTGTAGGGGTACAAGAAACTACTGGGTAAAAATTACTAAGTACACTTAGTGGGATCAACCTTTAAGTAGGAATTACTCTTGGTGGGTAGAACTGGTGTGGTGCAGTGTAAGAATTACCCTTGGGTGGGTAGATCTGGGGTGGTGTAAGCTAGAAATTATCCTTGGGTGGATAAATGCGTCTTTTCGGTTATCGTAGTACATCCGGTGTTTAGTTGGCTACTTAGTGTAGTCATTATCCCCAGAGGTACCGTACCTTATTTATGTCATACCCTAATTACTTTAATGGTTGTATTGTTAGGGTTATAGGACTCACTCAGACTTATGTCTGACCCCGTTGTTTTTATCTTTTTCCCAACCCTCAGGTTATCAGAGTGGGCCTAGCACTAGTGGGCTTAGATCAGACCGCTATATCTATCTTTTGGGCTTGGATCGTAGAAATAAAGCTCAGTTTATCTTTTCTATTATGGCTATTGTCTATGTAGTGGGGTTATGTACTTCTATTTAATCAGGATGGATATTATGTACTTGACTTTTGTTATGGTTTTGTGATGTAACCAAACATGTTTTACTTTCCGCTGAAATGAAATGATGATTTAAATTTTCAAGTATTACTTATATCTGTCTTGTTGTAATTTTTCTGTTCTATATTCACTTAAAATACTCCACCAATGTTATGGCATTCCCTTAGTGAGTGACCGTAGCGGGTGTGGGGTGTTACAGATTACAAACTGGAAACGGAATGAGTGTTCTTGAATGAATGTAAATTGCTAGTGTACATTTGTATTTATAGACCATACAAATGTAACAGCGGTAATAGTGGTACACGAATCCTACAATGGGCTGAAGGCCCAAGTGCAAGTGACTGTATATAAAACGTCTTCTATCAGAGATAACATTATTTCCAATACCCTCCACTCAAATCGAGCTAGGGTTTTCCGCCCTCTTTCATTCCGCCACCTTCATCTTCGATCCTTAATTACCTTCTTAACCTTTCAAAATTCTTCACTGATAAGGCATTGGTTAGAACATTGGCTTTCTGAAAGAGTGCTGGAACGTGGTTGATGGTTTGCTCGCCTCTCTCTGTCTTCTCATGAATGAAGTGCAAGTCTATCTCAATGTGCTTCATTCGTGATTGTTGAGTTGGATTGTTTGAGAGCGAAATAGGACCGAGGTTGTCGCACCATATTACTGGCTTCCTTGATAAGTTGAACCCGAGCTCCCAAATTAGGGTTTTGACACAGATGATTTCGGCTGTTGTACTCGCGATGCATCGATACTCCGCTTTAGTACTTGAACGTGAGACAATATTCTACTTCTTCGTACATCTGGAAATGGGGTTTTGTCTAAGAAAAATATAGTAGCCGGATATAGATCTACGGTCGTCTGGATCATTGGCCCAGTAGGCGTCGTTGTAAGCTTGCAAATTTAATTCTTTATATGCTTTAAAATTTAATCCATAGTTTATTGTCCCCTTTAAATACCTTAATATGCGCTTGACTACCTTCCGATGATCACTTAATGGATTCTGCATGTGTTGACACACCTTGTTCACGCTATAACACATGTCTGGCCTAGTTGTAGTTGCATATTGTAGAGCCCCGACAACGCTTCTGTATTCCTTTACATTATCCAAAGTTTCCCCTTTGTGTTTAGAAAGTTGTAAGTTGCTCACCATTGGGGTTGGTATAGGCTTGGCCTGATCCATACCAGCTCTCACGAGTATATCATTGATGTATTTTTTTCTGAGATAGGACTAGTTCAGTATTGTGTTTCTTGTTGACTTGAATGCCCAGAAAATAGTCCAACTCACCCATGTCTTTTATAGCGGAACTTTTGTCAAGATGCTGTATCACACTGTTGCACTACAAGAAAATATGTTATTAATAACGCCATTTAATAAATTCTAACATGTTATTGTCTAGGGTTAAACGTATCTACTTTAACTCATTTTCATCTGTATCGTGCTCAGTAACGCGCTCTTCCCTCCAAAATTTTCGTTTGCATCCAAAACAACAATTAACCTTTCTCTCCCTCACCGAAACACAAATCATTTTCGCATGCCCTCCAACTTTATTTCCAAACAAATAACCCTAATCAAAACAGTCCACATCATCCCAAATATTTGCAGCCGTTCTCCTCCACTGTCTAAAACCCTAATCCGACTTCGCCTTTCATCTGTATTTCTCATGTTCGAAATCATTTGGTCTTTCCAACAACCCTGGAATCAAAGAAGGTATTTTAACTTTTACAAGTATGAGATGTGTTTAGTAATTCATTATTCTACACGTTTTCTCATTTTATGAATTTTATTTTGTTTTTTCCTGAGCTCGATCGAAGTAATTCAATATTTTTTGTTAGTTTCTATGTTTTTTTCCTGAATCCTGCTATGAAATTCAAAACGATTATGTCTGTTTTATGATTGTGTAGCAATAAGTGTCTTTATATATGCATACTATGGTAGTTTTTATAAGTTAATGTTGTTGTCAAATCAAGAAGAGAGTTATTTGTTGTTTATTCTTTCTCCATAATTTGCTTAAATTTGTAGCAGTGAAATGATCATAAATCAATCATGTAACGAGTCTGTTGAGTCTGATTGGATTTTGTTGGATTATGATAGCGTAACAAGAAAATAATAATATTGACAGCTGCTATAAAAAATAATTCGTGATATCTCAGCTCTGAGTTGCTGTTAGACTAACTTATGCTAATTGAATTTTTTTTCTCTATTATTTATCAACTAATTAGACTTATTAAACCAATGGAAAATCGCAAGCAACCGTGGCTGTTGTCACAACAAATATACATGTTCGGAATGACTAGAGCTAAATCAGTTCTATTTAGAGCCATTTTGGTCTGGTTGTTAGCTGCTAGAGCTCAAATAACTAATCCTTCTAAAGGTATTTATCCTTTTAATTTTGCAAATTTTATATTTCATTTGTTTACTTATGTTTATGTGGTTACCATTGTTCAGCTCTAATTGTTTTTGAAGAATATAAAAAAATCTGGCTGTAACTACTCTATTAAAATGGTATCTGGACTATTTTTGAATTAGTACTGAAGGAAAGGATCATCCCAAATCAGTAATGTCCTTTTGGATATCAAAATCCATCACAATACGGTTTGGCTGTAATTTCCAGCTAAATTTACATGGATTATGAAAACTATAAAATTCCCTTTTTAATTGCCCAACGTTCATGTCCATACACATATATTTCTAAATCATTTAGAGAGACATACTTGCTACATAGTTATGAACATGGAAACAAGAAGGATGGTTCCAAGCTTGCTAACTACGACCAGGTTTCTTGAATCTTACTGACAAAATTATTGTTAAATGCATAAATAATCAGCTTGCCCTCTCTATTCTCAAGCTTGCTCAATATTCTGGATGCTTATATGCAACATTTAATTAAATACTGCAAGAAATATTGCATCCATTATAGAGAATAAAAATATGG